>JAJONI010000011.1:0-54771 GCA_022190145.1 Pezicula rhizophila
AGATTCTACGCAGCACAAGTATTGAATTCAAGGAGTATAGTTTGTTTTATACATACTGCTCATATTGAGCTAGAAGCTTTTGTTTATTGTACAACACATAAGTCCTAAACAAATGATACACGTATTCTTCAATGAATAACTCTCGTCAGGGTACTGCGCAATCAGTTTTCAATTTTAAGAGGCGGAAATAGGGCATTTGATTCCATCGACTTGACATAGCCATATTCGTAATCTGCACCAAAGACACAGTCCTTAAAAGTACGTCTGTTTGGGCTAACACCGATCATATCAAGTAACTGGGACGCTTTATCGGGCATATATGGCTGTAAGAGTATTCCGACGATACGTATAGCTTCTGTCGAATAATAGATAGTGCGTTTCGCATTACTTGGATCCAGATTTATCTGGCTCCAAGGTTCATTGTGCTGCATATATTTGTTCGTCTGCAGCAAGATTAGTAAACTCAGGGCAACCATGTCGTGCTTACTTACTGCATATATGACATCCATGATGGCTTGTAGGGCCATTCCGGGCTGTAACTGCTTCATGAATCCATCAACATTGATGCTGACATCTTTCAAGAGTTGAACTTGCTGTTTTGACGACTGAATATCCGCTGCTGTACGTAAATCAATGACTTCCAGAGCACCATCCCTAGCAGCTTCAATAGAATCTCGGATGTTCCAAAGTTTGGACCTTGTGGTTCTGCTGAGCAGGTTGCCAATGCCACCTTGAAGGCCCTTTTTGTATCTGGCAACAATTTGATCATTCCCGTAGTTTGAGTCGTTGGTGATACCACCATCATGAGCCAGATAGTAACGCATAGTATCTACACCAAACCGATCGAGCGCAAAGAAAGGATTGACCACATTGCCTGTCGACTTGGCCATCTTTTGGTTTGCAAGAGTCCAGTGAGCATGTGTTAGAATTTGCTTGGGTGGTGGTATATCTAGTGCAAGGAGAAAGGCAGGCCAATAAATGCAGTGGAATCTGACAATATCTTTGCCGATAATTTGTACATCTGCCGGCCAGCCAAGGTTATTCTCCTTGCCCGGAGCCCAGGGATAGCCAGCCTTTGTGATATAGTTGACGAGAGCATCAAGCCATACATATATAGTCTGAGTTTCATCATCCGGGACTCGTATACCCCAACTTAATCGTTCAACTGGCCGCGATACTGAAAGATCTTCCAACCCTTCAGAGACCCATTTAATGACGTCGTTCATCCGCGTTGCAGGTACCACGAACTCGGGGTTCTTTTTGTAGAATTCGAGCAACTGGTCCTTAAAAGCAGAAAGCCTGAAGTGATAGTTCTTCTCTGAAGTCCATTCCACCTCTTTTCCCGTTTCTTTCGATGCCATAAACGCCCTTCCGGTAAAAGGGTCTAATCTCTTCTCAATTGCTGACTCTGGATAAAACGTCTCATCACTAACACAGTACCACCCTTCATGTTTAGACTCGTAAATGTATTCCCTGTCCTGTAACATCTGCCAAAAGTATTGCACAGCCTCTTTATGATCATCGTCTGTTGTCCTTATGAAGTGGTCGTTGGACAACCCCGCACGACTTGCGAGGAGCTTGAAAATCTCGGCATTTTGATCGCAGAACTCTTTTGGTGGTGTATCAGCTTTCGCAGCGGCTTGTTGGATCTTCATGCCATGTTCGTCCGTTCCCGTGCAGAGGATTGCTTCTTTGCCTTTGAGGACTTGCCACCGCTTCAGAATGTCCGACAGAACCATGGTGTATAAGTGACCGACATGGGGGGCTTATGAAATGGTGGAGTTAGTATACTGAAGGTTGCGCAATCTCAAAGAGTATATCTACCGGCGTTGACGTAGAATATCGGGCTCGTAACATAGTAGGGCTTCTGGGTAGTAGTTCCCTTCTCTAATGTGCTGTTCGTCCGACAGGACCTGCAGACCCGATCGCCTTTCCATGAGGTATTGGGCTTCGGCCGTATCGACCTTCGGAGCGCAGAGGTGACATTGCGAGGAATCATTTCTGGCGCAACGAGTGGAAAAGAAAAACGCGTGAAACAGCGCGAAATTAACATGGCGGCTTTGCGGCTGCACCCGCCGCTGCAGTAAAGACTTTTGTGGGGTTCAAGAAAGCCAAACTAAACCTCAGTTGTGAGTAGACAACAACAAAATTTTATCCAAGCATTGACAGTCAAGCTCAAGCATCAAGCAAATTGCCACACGAGGGTAATTAATAGCATACAAAAGACTCCCTCAAACTATGTCGAATCCTTCAGAAATCGTGGAGGTAAAGGTGTCAACGGATGGTAGGAACACCAGAACGTGTTGAATGCGACTCAAAATTGCTAATTGCTACAAGCTGCCTCAAACTTCGTCGAAACTTATTATCCTGCACTCAATAGCGAAGAGGGTCGTAAAGGCATAGCAAAATTTTACATCAAGCCAAGCGCAGAAGCAACAGCTGAAGCTGACATCTCCTACAATGGAAACATTATGGCAAATCCTGCTGAACTACAAGAACTGTTTGAGAAACAAATCACATCTGCATACTATAAGGTGGATACCTTTGACTGTGAAGTCATCAATTCGAACTATAATGTGGGAGCGGATTCAAGGCAGCTAACCCCCGACAAGGAGGGAAGAAAATTGAGCATAATGGTCGTTATCGGTGGCACTGTCAAGTATGGAGATGACGGTGAGCCGAGGGTTTTCACAGAAAACATTGTTCTGGTGCCAAACTGGGAGGCTCAAGGTCCCAAGGCCGCCAAAGGACTGAAGAAATTCTTAATTCAGAGCCAAAATTTCAGGCTGCTTCTATGAGCACCTCATCATTGTTCGCTTCCTTGAGATATGGAACTGCGCTAGCAAAATGACTATGTGCGATTCATCAGTTAGGCAGGCGGTAAAAAGAATCAAGTAAGTGAACCTAGACCTCGGATTTAGCGATGTAACTCCAAATCTAATGGTGTACTTTTTCAGGACTATCCTCGGGAAATGTTAGCATCCCGGGCTCAATACCGCATTCAGTAAATCTGAATTTGGTTCTTACTGCTAAAACTAAGTCCACTGCATGAACTCCGCAAACTTTCTGCGACTATTGTTGACAACGTCAGTAAAAGCCACGATTAAAAGCACGCGACTTCGTTCGATGGCTTTCAAAGTGCAAGAGTGGAGAGAGGCTCTTGATACAGCTTTTGCCGCGGACTAAGGACTCATTTTTCCCCACAAGAATTATGGAGGACTTGACCAATTGCTATTGGATGATTCTCTTGATTTAAGTACACCAGGGTAGCACAACAAAGTCTACCCAATACCTCAGAATCAACTCGGCGATTATAATTTCTAGCCATTCCAAATTTACTGTCCAACGTAGTGTTCTTACGAAGTATTCCAGCTCAGTTTCGTGGTTCAGTGCCGTAACTGCAGCACTGCTGCAAGCGTCTTATCCAAAACACTCGATATTGTGTTACGTTTGTTCTGTTCTGCTGCCCTTCTTTTTACCTCATAATAAGGGCCATTACTCTGGATTGTGAACTAATACTCATCACAAATTGAGCAGAATTTTACATGCTGACTTGTAAAACAACTCAACTTCTCACCTCGATAATCCGACGGCAAAGTGATGTAACCAGGTGCTTAACTCCCAACCTCTTGCTTCAACTAAGCTCTGCCGTTTCTAAGCTTCCTTCAAGATCACCACCATATCCGTTCCGAGGATTCACCTTCTAACATTCTCACCAACGTCTTTTGCCATTCAACTTCCTTAATCCCTGTCAGAATTTTTCGATGCATCCTACTCTTTTATCAACTTCAGTCTGCTGCTTCCTTGACCATCCGCATTAATACGGTGCATCTTCATCTTCAGCCTCAGCAATTTTACGAGCAGCACGCATTCACTCACCTTCCCCAAAGTGTTCTTGCCCGTCGACCGAACCCTCCCGTTCGGAACAACCAACCTCTTCTATTTAACAATAACACCATACAGAGTGTCTTATCCCCTTCGCTCTATTAGTTACGTCGTCAACTGCATAAGCTTCAATTCCTTTACTAGCAGTACCCCATCCGCTGAAGTTCTACAAACACGAATAACCTGGATATCTTGATCCTCCCATCTACATTTTCTGTTCTCAGAAACAATCCATAATCAACCGCAAGTAACTAGCTGGCCAGTCAACCGCAGTGAATTAGTGGTCGAGCTATCTATCCGCTAACAGTATCTCTGCAACCTCTCATCGGCTTGTAGCGACACCAGCAATATTCTATCCTCTCAGGTTATCCAACAGCCTTGGAGCAACTACCTCATAACATTTACCGGATCCTCACGTACAACGTGGATAAGTTGAATTCTGCACAGATAATATCTCAAGCACCGAACTAACTCATAAAATTTTTTCTGCGTGTAATCTCATCGAGATCAACTACACAAAGTCATACCAAAAGAATGTAGGTTAAACCATTCCGCAAGTCTCGATGTTTTGACTCGTATTCTAAAGATATTAATGGCAAGCCTTAGCAGTCCCAGCTTCTGATAAACTCGAGATTCAACTAACCCTTCTTTTGCTAGCCATATTACAATAGCTATCAGTTCCAGCAAATATGAAACTAGTCAAACCAGAGGAGCCGCAGGGCTCAAATGGAACCCCGTCTACTGCAGAAGTCATCATACAGGTTAACGGCAAGAGCCTTCCTGAATACGGAACTAGTGTTGAAGGTAATGAATCAACTTGCTTTGTGTCTGTAGCAGCTGGAGACATGATTTTAGTTGCTTCTACTAACACATCTGGCAAACTGGATATTGCTGATCTTATTATCGACGGGATCTTGCGAGATTCGAAGCACAACACTAGAAGCAAGAAAGAGTTTGCTGTTGAATTCAACCGCGTCTGTCACCAGCCAAAGAGACCAGGCAAGCAGTCCAAACAAGCATTGCAGTTATTTGAAATGCAGGTTCAACCGCGAAACACGGAGACAGGTAGGTAGTGTTTAGACTTGTTGTTTCCTGGCATTAGACTGATTGCTTCACAGATGAACGTTCTTCTGACACTCCTAACCCATCAAGAATTGGTGATATTACTGTTCGAATTTATCGATCAGATCTGGATGATCCCAGCGAGTCAGCTGAATCTGGTCCCAGGCTGAACCGAGGCCCCAAGTATTCCGACTACTCCACTTGGTCAGATCTCAATTTTAACTTAAGCCCTGACGAGCCTCCCCCACCCTTCGAGATCGGGTAAGTTGATATTCCAATTTAACATCTTGTTGCGCTGACCGGTTACATAGTTTCGTTAATGGGGACAAAAAATCATGTGAAATTGCAAGAAAGCGAATCAAGGCAGAGTTTACTGGAGACTACACGTTGTGGGCCGCACTTACTTTTAAACTCCGTTCAACTGAAGAGCTTCGCTCAAGAGGTTTCAATGTTCCAGATCGCCAAGCGAGACCTTCTAACTCTCAGCATGAGCCTCAACAGGCTGCCGAGATTTCTAAGGCTGGAATGACTGGCGAAATATCCAAACCTTCTGAATCTCCCAAGGCGGGCGGAAAGGTCCTACAGTCAAGTATGAACTCAATAGCAGCGCATTCTGAGAGTCCTCGGATTGAGAGAGTTGGTCCTTCTGACGCTCAACACTCCGTACCACGAGTTGATGATACTCGAAATACTCCTATTGGACACCTTGGAATGCAGGTAGTCAATCCTCCAGCTAGACGAACTCCATCCAGCTTCAATGGGTCGGGAGGTTTAAACCAACGCAAGGCAGCATGGGCCCAAAATGGAGTAACTGCTAATGCCTCCAACACACCGCCCTCGAATTCGGATAATAGGTCTAGCAGACCTAGACCTATAGACGAGCCGATCAAGTTAAAAGCTACACCACGAAAGGCATATGTCGAAGATGCGGTCGATGAAGATGATAAACATTACAGTCATCACACTATGCCACCGCCTCCTAGCACTGTTCGTCCGCATATTTCAAACCCACCGCACTCTAACATAGCCCAGAGAATTTTGTCAATAAATGATTTCCAACCAGTAAAAACTAGGCAGCCGGTACCACAGCCTATTTCACGCTCTTCGTTAGGAAGTCTTGAAGAATTACTTGACCAGGAAAACGGCTACAATCCCGCGGCAGAATCTACAGAGCATGGAAGTGTTGAACATGGCCCTAAAGTCGACACACATCCTTCAAGAGAGAGTGAGATTCAGTTTCTAAGGGAGCGCGGCCGTGATGGTAGACCTCCAGTGCGAATTACAAACCCTGAACTCAATGCAGACGATTATCCCAAAGTTGAGTCAATTGAAAAAGATGAGAAACCGAATTTGGCTTCTAGTTTCGTCACTAGGTCGAGTCCTGCTTATGAATCTTGGCAAGGGAGAGGTACCAGTCAGGATTCAGACATTGATTCTGCCACGGATTCAGATTACGATAGAATGGAAGGTAGAATGCCACATGTCATCTCCGACACGATACAATCACCTCTCTTCTCATCTCAAGCCAGTGGTCTTTCAGTTCATGCAGAGAGAATGAAAGTCAATTCACAGTCTCAGGCTCAAACTCCAAATTTTAGACCTTCAAGCTTCCCCAATTCAGGATTCGCATCCACCAAATATCCTGAAGAATATCTAACAATAAGTCTTGAAGCCAGACCTACCTCAGCGCCGATACCATCAACTACTGATACATTTGGTAAGGGTGTTAGTCCTCTACAAAAGACGGCTGCGGGAACTCCCAAATCCCTAACAAATAATTTAGGACAGGGAAGCGCCGTTAGTCTCAACAACAGCAATTATAATGCCCGGCCATCCACTACAAGTCCTCGCCTTGAATGCGAGCTGCGTGAGGACACAATGTCCCTTCCAACCCAACCACCTTCAACTACCAAGCTCGGCAAGAGAAAGGCAGTTGATATTAGCAGGGATTCAAACGTTGCACCACCTGTTACGGAGTTTCCGTCACGGAAAGAGAGTGCTGCACCAGCTCTGCAAAACACTTATCAGCGCGAGATGGGTGGACCTAGCAGATCTAGTAGCAGTAGCAGCGGCCTGATTATCTCCAATGCCAACGAGCACGCAGAGGCACAGCCGCCAGAACCTAATACCTATGATGATTATATTCAAAAGAAGAGCGCCCGCACAACTGCTCTTGAGCCTCACTTCGCTCCTCACTTCTCCCCTCTCCATCACAAGAAGAAGGAGGCTCAAGATAGATATCAGTCTGCTTTCGATACTCGACGCAAAGAGCAGCTTAAATATGAACAGGCACTTGCCAATAACAAGGACAGAGCAGAGGTATGTAAGATTACATATATTCAATAAATCATGCTACGTAAACGTACTAATTTTAAGTACAGATTCGAGAGCTGCACTCGAACGCACAGAAACTCGAGCGAGAAATTGCTGATTTGCGGGCTCGGACAGCTGCTCTAAGCAATGATTGCGATACACGTGCTTAGATGCTTTTCGCTTTAGCATGCAAGAAAGTTCGTCCTGCGATCTCGCTTATTGTTATTCCGACATTGAGAGTCCGGACGGACGCGATTCATAAAGCATTCATTACTTTGGGTAAATAGCTCATTTTGAAACCTGCAAGGAACATTTCATAACAGTAGATGCCTATTTGCCCGTCAGCCAGCTGTAACGAATAATGGCCCCTTTTGCTTTTCGCTCAATATTTCATTCGCATTGCTTCTGGGGTCATATCATACATATTTAGACTGGCTAACGATAGGTTACTTAGTAAAGGAAAATGAACATACTTATTTTGCATCCCTTCGGTAGTTTTGTTGATGAATCTGCTCACTCTTTTATAATCGACACCTTCATATTTCATGAACTACTTTGAGTTGTTCAAGCTAACTATTTATTGCTGTCTAAAATAACATATCTTTTTGCAACTGACTCTGCACTAAATTTGTCATATGTAAAGCTTTTAGCTGTAGAAGAGGTTTTGATAAAGCATCTGAGTTATTCAGGATAAGTCAATTATTCATAACAGTTCACAGTTAACCACTTATCTTTATGACCACCAGGGTCGGACTAGCAATAACACTACGAGATGGCTTATTCTCATACTACCCACATTCCCTGTTCTTTAAAACAAATTTGCTGCGACGCATGTTTATTGTTTCTGTAATAAGTACTTCATAACTTTCGTCAACTGCTTCACTATTTCAAACCTTGCATTGTTAGCCGAGGGGCATAAGTGACGCTGTACAAAACAAAAGGCACGGAAACATGATCGAGGACCTAAATTCCTTGCTCATTCCTAGAATTGCCAACCCTAAAATATCTACCATCAATTTTCATTTTCTTGGTGGCGAGCGTAGATTTGCTTTCACCCTCTCAAGCAATTCCTCTTGTGTATCCTTGGAATTAGGATAAAGGTTCCTCTGAATGTACAAGAATCAGCATGCGACTCACCCTTTAACTAACAGACTTCGATTTTCTGCCCCAAAAAGCGTCAGGAAGAAGAAGCGTTTTAATTCCACTTACAGCTGCCAACCACCTCCGCATCTCCTCTTTTGTCCAAGACTCGGGGTCTAACCAACTTGTAAGCAAGGACAAAAACCACACCCAGAAAGGCAACCGTCCAGAACGCCATACCACCAGTTGGGTCATTTTCCTTTGGAAATATATCCTGCCCCCAGATTGTCCATACGGCGGCAGCTGTAACAAGTCCCCCAAATGCTTTGGAGGTTAGCTACAGGACCAACGTCACAAAGAATTATGGCATACCAAGAAATGTGTTCTAGATTATAATCAGATATCGTAACCAATCATAGCCTTGGGATTTGAGAACACGGTCACTTACTTTTGAGTGCAATGCTTTGTCAAGTGGAGTAGGCATTTTGGATTCGAGCTTGTCGATGACGCACTATTGGCGTTGGGTTGATCAAAGATGATTTTATAATAATCGTTCAAAAGAAAACTCAGGGGTTGCAAGTCTGTTGAATTGATGGCTTAACAGCTAATGTAAAGCTAGAAGGTATCTATGAAAAGTATAGTTGTTGATTCAAAAGGTGAAAGAGAGCTAGTGCCTTGAGACGATATATGTATGTATGTGGCTGACGCGTATGGCAAAGCCACATGTCCTTTGTTATCGCGATAACGAAAGTAAGCGAAGGTGCTTAGTAACATACGCACACAGAATTTCCATCAACACCATCTCCAATCAACCTTACTACACGACAACGAACTCTTCAATTCTCTCCAGACGCCGTCTAATCAACCGCCAAAATGCCTCAAGAAGTTTCAGACATCAAGAATGTATGTTCTCCTCCTACAAATTTGCGCTGGTGATGCTCTGCGCTGAAGTGCCGCAAGGAACTAGCTGATAATTTCGCAGTTCATTGAGATTTGCAGACGCAAGGATGCTTCCTGTACGTGGATCCTGGAAAATAGGATATGATGGAAGCTTCAGGCGGAAAAGTTATAGACAGATCTGGAGCGTAGACTAACTTGGAGGAACAGCTGCTCGCATAAAGCGCAACAAGAAGACCTCGCAGACCAAGTTCAAGGTCCGCTGCCAACGTCATCTGTACACTCTCGTCTTGAAGGATTCCGAGAAGGTTGAGAAGCTCAAGCAATCGCTTCCACCAAGTACGTCTTCTAGCCCATATAGAATGGAGCGCTGCATTCGTAACACGTCCCAATTGGTCTCCATGTACTGATAGAGTTCGAACAGACCTTACCATCGCCGATACCCCAAAGAAGAACGCCAAGGGCAAGCGAGTTGCACAATAAATGGATAATTGATTAGATCGGATGATAGGATGGATGGACTTTGCATGTGCAGGCTGAAATATCCCGAATTGGCGTACGGCATATGGTATTAGGAACAGTTCAGCGAAGCTGCAATGATATAGCAACACGAACTTTTCATCAACCATCAAATTTTCTGTCATCTACCAAGGATTCATGGGGTGTAAGGGCAGCAAGGTGAAGCATACGAGCCATTCACTGGTTGTTTTCAGTACCAATGCGTGGCAGGGAGATCCAATTCTTGCATTACGATGTCCGATACTCGGTTGATACTTCGATGAGAACAAACCCACGGCTCAACCAACCGAGCTCACACAGGGACTTGATGATAGAATAGTATTGGAGAGTGGCGTTCACCTTCTAGAATTAATCATTTAGGTGGAAAACCAATTCAGCGATTCAGAGTGGACAGTTTCGGTGGCTCGGGATGGCCCAATTCGGTAATTCTATATCGTACTATGCCGACGAGTTTATCTCACTTAACTTGAGTAAGTTACTTGAGTGGTTCAGTTGGTTCGTATAATTCAGGATTATTCGGCGTGGATAGGTGAGGAATTTATGACATTAAATTCATTTCAGTTACGCTGCGGCCTTCATTGGTTTCTCCGGGACTGGCCATAACCCGAGGGTGAAATGTCATATCTACAATCTTCAATTTTTTAACTGATAATCCTCGATGAATCTAAGCAGCTTCATAGTCACTTTCCAGCATAGGAGGAAAATATAGAGAGATACCTTGCTCTCCGTACTTCGTTTGCTAAGTCAATTAATTTGAGTAACTTACTTAATTTGAGTGATACACTTCTTGGGGAACTCACTTGCTCTGAGTAAGACGCCCGATTTGTGTCACTCAAGTCGATCTAATTTTGATTCTAGTCTGCGCCTCAACGACACTATGTCGAGTTCTGTCATGATATGTGTACGGTGCTTACGACAAATGTTTAACTTTTTGAGATACTTAGAGTTCGCTGCCGCCGTCCTTGAACACAATGAAAATAAATGATATCAAATGATATCAAATGAGATGCCTACCTAAGTGAAAAGAGTTTGTGGCTTGAGGTGGGATATTATTGTAGGAGGAGGTTATTAAATCGAGTCTGGATGGGGCTCTTGCTCTGCCTTGACTGTAAAAGCGGCAATGTTCTCATGCAACGAAGATGCAGGACACATTTATTGTACTACCTCGTACTCGACGCGTCGCTGAGAGAATGAAATATTCCGTCCTCGGGATCCAATTGCTTGCTTAGATTCCTTAGACCGCTTGGAAGACCCTAGAAATAGGGCGTTTTATATGGCAGCTGAATAGCCAGCCGCACACAGATTCGCAATTTCAAATCGGAGGTCGTCCGATAAGGAAATTACCTATGATGACTTTTTCAAGCCCTTCCATCTCCAAGGGATCCACTAAATTAGGCAGGGGGGCAGAAGTAACCACTTCGAGTCGAGCCGATGATCCCCAGATTTCCCTCTTCGCGCGTCCGCAAGTCATTCTTTTAAATCTGTTAAAGGTCTCGTTGTTCGTCTGTCGTCGTTGTTGCTTTGGTTGTTAGATTTAGTGGAATTTGCACGCCGAGAAATGACAAGCAAGTCCACCGGAAGTAGTAGGAGGGTCTCAGTCTCAGTGCAGTCTAAAAGGCACTCGCTTTCCAGTAGTAGCACCATGGACTCCTTCCCAATCCCAACACCACCCGAATCCAGTCCTTCAAACTCACCATCTCTCGATATCGATATGTCGCACGACGAAGAAAGTGTCAGTAGTATCACCGAAAATGAAGAGCGTACATCCCTCAATGGCACTCCCAAAACGACGAGGCAGGCGATCAAGAGGAAGCAATCCACGCCAATGATGCCTCCTTTTATGGTATCAAGTCCGGGGAAAGTCATTGTCTTTGGGGAACACGCTGTAGTTCATGGCAAGGTATATCATGACATAGTAAATTAAGTCCTGTTTACTAAATCAATCTGTAGAAAGCAATCGCTGCAGCAATTTCTTTGCGATCCTATCTCTTGGTTACGGCATTGTCCAAGTCCAAGAGAACAATCTCCTTACGATTCCCCGATATCAACATGTCGCATACATGGAACATTGACGATCTGCCATGGAGCACCTTCTCTCAGCCCTCGAAAAAGAAGTACTACTATGATCTCGTCACGTCGCTCGACCCCGAGCTATATGCGTCGATGAAACCACATCTTGCCGATATATCCTTAGACGCGCCTGAGGATATTCGAAAGATTCATCAAAATTCTGCGGCATCATTCTTATACCTTTTCCTTTCTCTGGGATCGCAGTCTTTTCCTGGATGCCTATACACCTTGAGATCAACAGTACCAATCGGAGCCGGATTAGGCAGTAGTGCGGCGATTTCCGTCTGTCTTGCTGCAGCTCTTCTACTACAAATACGAACACTTTCTGGACCGCATCCAGATCAACCATCCGATGAGGCGCGGTTACAAGTTGAGCGGATAAATCGGTGGGCATTTGTTGGGGAGATGTGCATTCACGGAACTCCATCTGGTCTTGATAACACTGTTGCAACACAGGGCAAGGCCGTTGTTTACCAGAGAACAGACTACACAAAACCTCCTGCTGTTAAGCCATTATGGAACTTCCCTGAACTGCCTCTGCTTCTGGTAGATACACGAAAGTCAAGAAAAACTGCCGCAGAGGTTAAAAAGGTTGCGATACTAAAGAATACCCACCCTCAAATTACAGAGTCAATATTACACGCTATCGACAAGGTCTCAGAAGATGCGGCTGACTTGATATCAAGCGAAGATTTTGACAACGAGGATGCTTCCAGCCTAGAGGCTTTAGGAAAGCTAATGACTATAAACCATGGACTTTTAGTGGCCTTGGGGGTTTCGCATCCACGACTTGAAAGGATACGAGAACTCGTCGATCATGAGGGTATTGGCTGGACTAAACTTACAGGTGCGGGAGGTGGAGGTTGCGCAATTACCCTCCTAAGGCCTGATGTGCCCAGGGAAAGAGTCCGACGATTGGAGGACACACTGAAAAAGGAGGGTTATGCCAAGTTCGAAACAACGCTAGGTTGCGATGGCGTTGGTGTTCTTTGGCCTGCTATTCTAAAGAATGGCACCGACGATGAGCAAGGAGGAGATGAGATTGACCAGGAGAAATTCCTAAATGCAGATGGTATTGAGGGCGTGGAGGAACTTGTTGGGGTTCGTGGAGACGGTGGGGATAGAGAAGCTTGGAAATTTTGGAGAGTGTAGGACTGATACTGGCAACGGGCAGAGAAAAACCAATACTCTGTACAACAGCAAACTGTGATTTTATTGTATTGACAGATAACTTCCGCTATGTGTTAACTTATTGGACTAAATAATATCTAATCCATGATTGAAATTTGCATAACACAAATTCCTGATTACATTCGCACCAGACCATCACCAGACTCACCATAGGAGTCTCCGCTTTTCTGTGCTCCTGGTTAACCCCACATATTCTCTTGATATTGTTCCCTATTGTCCCCTTGCAGCCTCTTCGTATTGTGCTCAGCCTCGCCTGCTCGGCTTTCATTCCTCGCTTTCAAAGCTCTCAAAACCCCTCCACCATTCAAGATGGCTCCCAAACATAAGGCACAACCAAACGTTGCACCACCTCCAGCAGCGGCAGTAGTAAAGGAGTGTAGGTTAATGTGTTTCGCAGCAACTTCTAGTAGATTTTATTCATAATTAAAACACTAGCTGACCACGTTCTCTTACAGACCCCACAATCCAGGCAAAGCTGGAAGCTGAATATATACAATCGCGACCCTACCAAGCACTCGTGGATAAGAAAGGAGTTGCAGGACTGACATCAGCGGAAAAACTTGGGTACGCACAGTACGTACTCCTTGACAGCGGCTCCTGGCAATCCTGGCCTAAAGACCAACAAAAGTTATTCTGGGCGAAGATCCAGAAGGAGAAAATTCCCATCCCAAAGCCTCCACCTGGCGATCTAGGAACAGATAGTAGAGGAAGAGATATTGGAAGTTTCACGCCGAAGGAATTCGAGGACTACGAGGAACGGCAGACGCAGCTCTATTCTTTAAAACAGAAAAGCCGTAGGTGGAGGGAGATTCACAACGACGGAGAGGAGTTTTTCCCCGAAATTGAGCAAGAAGAGGATATCGACGTTGAGAGAAAGAGAAGAAAAGAGATTGGAAAATTACAGGGTAAAAATATGGGGAAATACGAGGGTGATCCCGTTTGGGACGATGTGGTTCCCATTCCACAAGAAGATGGAGAAGGAGCTTTGGCCCAGATTGCGTATTCAGATGAATATGCTGAAGGTAATGCAAATGGCTTTTATTTCACAGTCAGAAACATGCAGCTAACCAACATTATCAGCAATGGGCTACCTTCGCGCCGTCATGGCTTCTGGAGAACATAGTCAGCGTGTCCTAGAGCTAACTGAGTACATCATCACCATGAACGCAGCTCATTATACTGTCTGGCTCTACCGTGCATCCACCCTCTTCGCACTTTCATCACCCATCAATGCTGAACTTGAATGGCTGAACGGGGTCGCCATTGAAAATCAAAAGAACTATCAAATCTGGCACCACCGCCAACTCCTGATCGACCACCTCTACAACACTATCTCCTCGTCTCCATCTGACCGTGAAGCACTATTTAAGTCCGAACTAGCATTCATGACCCAAATGTTCGCCGAGGATTCAAAGAATTACCATGTTTGGAGTTATAGGCAATATCTAGTCAGGAAACTGGATCTCTTTAGTGAGCATAGGGAACTGGAGTCGATTGAGAGGTTGCTAAGACAAGATGTGAGAAACAATTCAGCATGGTCTCATCGATTCTTTATCGTCTTTTCCAACCCTTCCTACTCTACACCGACCAGCAAAGCAACTGATCACGACCCCGCTATCCCATCAGACATCCTGGACCGTGAACTCAACTTTGCAAAAGCCGCTACATTTGAAGCACCCCAAAACCAAAGCCCCTGGAACTACATCAGAGGCGTTTTGAGGAAGGGAGGTAGAGAGCTGAAGACTGAAGAGGAGTTTGCTTCGGCTTTTGTTAGTATTCCCGAGGGGGAAGGCGAGGAGGATGTTAAGAGTAGTCACGCATTGGATTTTCTTGCGGATATTTGGGAGCAGAAGGGAGAGAAAAGCAAGGCTGATAAGGCATTGATTTTGCTTGGTGACAGATATGATCGTATACGCAAGAACTATTGGGAATGGAGGAGGAGTTCGTTGAATGAAGCATGATTTGGAGGGGCCATGACTTGCTAATGCCGGGGTATGGAATTTTACTCGTCCTGGAAGGTATTGCAATCGTAAGATTACTTCCCTGTTTCTTAAGCCAGCTTGCACAACACGGAAAACTTGACAAGAACCGCCCTCAAAAAATCAAAGATGATTTGAACATACCTTGTATAGTACCCTTTCACACCTTTCGTAACTGATGAGGTGGATGTGGCGTATTCAGGGGTCTTGAAAAAATTATGATGTCACCGTGGTATTGGAGATACAGTACCTTCGTACGACGTGGTGGGGTCGGAAAACGTGGAGTTGCTTTGTAGACACTAGAGTGACAGACAAGTCCATCGTCGTCATCAGAATTCGATACCGATACTATCGTAATCTTACAAATAAATAAATTTCCGAAGTATGATGGTTCAGGGTTCGAGCCTTCACCACCCCGACCGAAATGGACAAAGATCATTGGGACTGCATCGACGATCAAAGCATCACTGACCTCATCGGGGGCATTAGCTCTATTGGATCATCGAAAGCTAGACTAGAGTATGATGAAGTAGAACTACCTCGGTCTCTTCCTCCCCTGCCATCTTGCAACACAGTACACTCTCACAGCGTTCTGTTTGTGTCAAAACCGCACTTGCCACAAACTCATCCAGAAAGTTGCCATCAGAAATCACCTATAATGGTCAAGAACCCACTCCCATTTGATCCCCGGCCTTCCAGAGCCCACCCGGAACACCGTCAAAAACGCCGGGAACTCGAAGCCAACCATCCCGCCTTCAACAGCAAAGATGCATATATTAAAGCTGGTCTAATGGCTCTCATGGCTGGCATAGCTCTATTTCCCTGGGAGAAGAAACACCAAGAACACGACGATCAGATTCGTGAGGAAGAGAGAGAAAGAAGGAGGAGGAGAAGAAGTTATGATGATTTCGAGGACAGGCGATACGGGAGGGATGATAGAGGGAAGAGCATGGGGGGTTGGGAGAGGGTTGGGAGAGGGGAGGCTGGTTATTATATGGATGATCATTATCATGATAGGAGGTCGAGGAGGAGAAGGGACGAGAGGGATTACGAATACGTTGACGGCCATTCGCGTGCCGGTGGTAGTGAGAGAAGTGGAAGCAGTAGAGTCAAGAGGGATGCCGATGGGCAACGGAGATCGAAGGATGGCGGTCGACATCCGGATGACTTGAAGCATGAGCTTGTTTGAATTGGTATCGGGCTTCCGCTCCCAGTACGACAAGCCTGGAGAAAATTTCGAAAGCAGTGACAGCATAAGGAGTTTCGACGATTGTTGAATACGAAATAACAATACTGTCAAAATGGACAGATTGGAAATTTAACTGCTGCATTTCTGCAGTCTGGAGTTCCAAGAGTCACTTTCAAATGCTTTTGCTTCAAGGGGTCTGCTTTCATGGATTAGTTTCTTATTGGGCTATATGTTTAAGAAAGATAATCTCTATGTATGATATGATAAGGAGGTGCTGGTGGTGCAAATTGAATGCATTTTTATCATAATTCAATCGCAACCCACTAAACTCAGTTTCTCCTTATACTGATCACGAACCTGAAACCAACACATGGAGCGACAAAGGCAAATCTAAAGCTCAAGAATCTTCTTGGTATACAAGCAATTAAAATAAAATAAAACGAACAACAAAAAGGAAGAAAAGGGCAAAACAATACAATATCAAATACCTCGTAAGAGGAAGTGAACAATCAAGATATGTACCCAAAACTGATGTTAGTCAGTTTTTCAAAACCCCAATAGTGTGAGATCACTACTAAAGTCCGTCCTGGATCCCTAGCTCACTGAAGCGTTCATTACTACAGAATTCATTATTTGAATATTTATGCAATCTTTCTTACCTTTCGGAGGCGCTTTCGGTTAGGGAGGATTACTTAATTCCGAAAGAATTTGCAGCATATATCACTATGGCAATATGTAATAAGTATTTTTGGACATGTTGTAGATATTGTAGTAACATGTTTGAGCTATTGTAAGTGGTAGACAATAGTTCGGTGTAGAATCTGAGATTCAGAGATATACCATTCATTGAATACCTAGACTCCCTCAGATACTCTCAATCATCCAGCTTCATCAAGCAATGAAAGGTGTATGTGCGGGGACCTCGCGTCCTGTTCGCTACCTAGCATAATGATGTAAGGATAAATACCGTAGCAATTAGCATCGCTTATAGCCGAGCTTGGCATGGTCATTTTATCCGAGTAAAAAGATATTGACAACTACGAAGCATAACCAGCAAGATAACATTCAAAGCAAAAGAATGCGATTCAACAAAAAAAAACCTCGACCGTAAAAGCTCAAAGCCTAAAATTCAGAACTAAATCCAAATCCACAACCCCACAATCACTATTTCCTACCGCCACCCAACTTCCCAATAAAAGCCTCACTCCTAGGATCCCTTCCTAAAAACTCCCTCAATTCATCAAATTGAGGTCTACTCTCCCCTCTCTCCAAAATCCCATAACTATACGTTCTCCCAACCTCCTTATCCCCCGTTCTGCCCCTTAAGCCCTCCCCACTCAAAAATAAATCCGTAGCTACAGATTCAGCATAAATGTATCTGTCATATGTACCTCCAAAATTTCCAAACATATGTCGAAATTTAGCATTGTTGTTTCTTTAATTTTTGCCTTGGACTCCGTGTAGTTTTGTTATGTCCTGGCGGAGGCTGTTGTAGAGCATTGTGGGGTTTCGGAAAAGCGTCACGTTGTTGGTTGTCCAGTTGCGAACTGTTAGAACACTGGGGTTGGATATTTGCTAGTATTGTAGTAATTCCAGGATTCAGCAAACAAGAACTCTCAAACTAATATGAAAAGGGTAGGAATTAGAATACCAGTGTACGAGCATTGTTGGAGATATAATCGCTCATCATCCGAAGCCTCTCGCCCACGAATTTTAAGGTCTTCCTTTTTCAAATATAATAACTTAGCAATCTACGCCTCCGCTCTGGGAGTCAACATTCTCTGAATATCATTGAGAAAAGCGCTGACATTGTCAGGTGTTTTAGCCATCAGACCATCCAGTTTGAAAGCAGCATAACTTGAGAACCCAAGCAATTGCACCATCTCATCCTTCAAAACAAAAGGTTGATTCATCGGCTGAACATTATTATTGCATCTGTTTTCAACCGCAATAAACATAAGTTTCCTCATCTCCAAATTTTCAGCAAATCGTGCAGTAGCAATGAGTTCAGGCAGTTTGAAAGTATGTCAAAGTTTACCCTCATTCTCGCTTTCACCTTTCCTGAAATTCTCTGAGATGTCATCCGGGATGCCTTTTAATCGTTCTCGGGTTAACCAAATGCCACCTCTTTCTTCATTAAAGTTTAACTGGCATTCCCGTGCTGCTGCACTAATTTCCTTACGTACGACTTGGAAGCGATCTCTGCTTGAACCAGCTGGAATACCTAAACCATGTTTAATGTATTTCCGATGTAATTCTCGAAGGTAATATTGTGATTCAGGGTCCATTGTCTCTTTCTCTTCATCACTTCATCCACAAGTTTAAAGACATCTTCGCGCATATATTCATCGACTGTAGCGTCTTCAAATAGCTTCCTGGAGTGAGCTGCTGCTTTATGTAGACCGTTGGATGGTGATACTGAGATGAAGAAACGGAGCGTTACTCCTTCTTGTAATTTGGTATTCTTATCGTTGATGATTAGTAGAATTACGTTAGTGAATGTAGCTTCTTCTAGTTTGATTGTTGTGACGAGGTTGACTTGTACTTGACGAGTTGTCGCAATGTATTTTTCTGCCTTGCTGAAGATTAACTCCGGGATGATGTTTTGCAATTTGGAGTAGCCATGTTGCAAGAGGATAGGTAACGCTTCACTACTTGTTGAAGTATGTTCTGGACAGAGAGAGTATGGGGAAATCAAGACATATATATAGTAAATTGGTTACGTATTGATATTGATATTAAACGGCATCTCCAAAAATTGACCGATGATGTTTTTTTCTTGATTTCGTTGAATGGTGTTCACACCTCTGACTGCAGGAAAGGGGGTATGTGGTGCTTATGGAGAAAGCTACAATGATCAAGGAGCCTATAAATTAGGCTATAGAGCCTGTAGTTTACGCTGTACAGAGTCTGTAACTTAGGCTCCTAAAATATAGGCTATATAGACTATATAAAAGCATGTTTTTTTTCGGGATTATATTAAGTCTAAACTCACCAGTTAGCCTTACCTAATGCTAATAGCGGTGCATTAATTAGGTAAGAAATTGAATTTAACACTTTGGTTGTAATACGATAATACGACTGTCCGACGTGTCTTCCCTTGCAATCACTTGAGCACTGCAACAAAGGTGTGTGTCTATCTTTCGCTACGAAACACTTCATATTGCCCCACGACAGCGCGCCCTTCACAAGACACAACACGAGTCGCAATGATTTGACTTTCATTTTGTTTGATACCTTTCGTTGAATATTATTACAAGTCCAGACTAATATATATGTCCGGCTTCCCTCTCCTTCCATGAAGTTCACAGGAGGACTAGAAAATCAAATCCTGTAAATCTGCATTCTTTTTCTACCCCGCCAAACGCTCAATTATGGGCTCAATTACACAGCCATCACCCATTCCTTGGGTTGAGACACCCTGTACAAAGTCTGCATCACTCTCGCAAAAGGCAGGATGGTAAGCATTGCTTCAATGGAGCCAATACAAGTCCCGCAAGTCAATTGCGACTGACCGAAATTCGGCAGTAACATTTATCTCAAGCGCGATTACCTTCAGCCCTCAGGCTCCTTCAAGTCGCGAGGCATAGGGAACCTTATGGCCAAAGCGATTCTTCAACACGGGCCCTCTAAACCCATACATTTCTACTGCTCGTCTGGTGGGAATGCAGGTCTGGCTTGCGCAACGGCCGCCATGTCCCTTGGACGTCCAGCGACCATTGTGGTACCTATGAGCACTTCTGCTCTCATGTGCGACAAATTACGGACACTGGGAGTAGAATTGCTTCAAATTGGCATGCATTGGGTCGAGGCAGATACACATCTAAGGGAGCAATTGCTAGCCAAGGACGAGAATGGGGTCTATGTACCGCCATTTGATCATCCTGACATATGGGAGGGCAACGGCAGCTTGATAGATGAAGTAGAAAAACAAATGATCGGAAATGGAGGTTATGATGCTGTCGTCTGTAGTGTTGGAGGTGGGGGATTGTTCTGTGGCCTTATGGAGGGGCTTAACCGGCATGGACGTCTAGATGGTGCCAATAAACGAGGGAAAGGAGTCAAAGTTCTCGCCATGGAAACAGAAGGAACATGCTCCCTGGCAAGCTCGCTCAAAGAAGGTAAACTCGTACGTTTGCCAGGAATAACTGGCATTGCCACGAGTCTGGGTGCAGCACAAGTGGCAGAAAAGGCATTCGAGTGGGCCCAGAGGCCTGAAGTCACTTCTTGCGTATTTACTGACGCGGAAGCTGCTATGGGGTCCATTGCATTTGCAGACGATGAGAGAATTCTTGTGGAAGCGGCGTGTGGAGTTAGTATGGCACCAGCTTACAACAATACTTTGAAAAAAGAATTATTTCCCAAGGATACAGATGAGGAGTTTCGACAGAGGAATGTTGTGCTTGTCGTTTGTGGAGGGAGTAATGTGACCTTGAGTGTTCTGGAAGCTTATAGACAAAATTACGCCGGTGATGAAGAAATGTTAAGCAGATGGGGAAAATAGAAGTTTTGTTCACGGCACATCATTGATAGATAGACCTCTTACAAGCAAGTCTTCAATTAGATCTGTCTAACATAAACTGATTCTCTATATCCCTCAACAGCAAACCTCTTTTCCAACGCTCTTAACCTTTCATGTCCGAGAAACCCCTCAAAAACCAACTCAATCTCCCCAAAATAATTCGGTCCCTCCTCCACCTTTACAAACCCAAGACTCTCAAAAAGACAAATGCTTTTCTCATTCTTACTGCCAATTTTAACCTTCAACTGCAGTAATTTCATTCTCCCGCCCCCTTTCCCTTGCTCCTGCGATTTCCTAAATTCTTCTAATATAGAATCGAGATGAGAATGAAGATACCGCAAGAAGGTTAAAGCAGCAGCCCTCCCAAACCCTTGTCTCCGAGCAGAAAGAGGCGCAATCATTAATTCTAGCTCACCAATACAACCTTCAGGGTCTTCATCTGCAGGCGACAGAAACAAATTGACATCCCCAATCATTCGATCTGGTGCGTCACAGACTCCTTCTTTAGTTTCCGAGGATGTTGTAGGTTTGCAAGCGATGAATGTTAATTTATCAGAATCGTTGCGCCAACTAGCTTGCATAGAGTATTCTTCTTCAAGGGAAAGTGGCTCTGAGGCTGTTGCTTTTTGGATTTCCTGGATATATATATATATATTGGTTAGCTTGTTTTTTTTTAAAAGTAGAAGCGAGTTAGGAGGGATATCGAACTTCATCTTTCATCCATTCGTGGTAGGTTATCACGTGGGATTGCTCGTAGGGGACGAGGAGGATTGAGGAGGTTGATAGTGCTGGAAGGGTACTGTCAGTCTGAGCAAAATAGAAAATCCTTGTGAGTTGTGAGGTAATGCGGTAAGATGCTCATACCAGTGTCTTTATTAACTAACATTTCAGCTGACTTTGACGCTGTGAGGATGTGGAGGAGAGGAGAGTAGATGTAAAAGAAAAGGAGAGCTAATCAGTTCTCGTCTATTTTGGGTCTTGGGAGGGGCTAAAAATTGGAAGCGACATCGGGCTAAGATTTGAGGCTTCGTTCGACGTCTTGTCGTTTTCAACTCCCTTTCTTACTTACATTACAACCTTTCTTTCTTTGATACGCAAAAGTACCAAATATCTATTTTTATCATATATATATATATATTAGCTTCCTAGATAAGGTATACTCTGAGCTACTTACACGGAAGATCCTCAGGATTCAAGTTCCGGGGCCCAGTGGCTATCTATCCAAGTCCTCTCTTTTCCTTCTTGGGATCGTTGTTATAGCGAAAAGCGAAAAACTCTCATCTGGTTACAATGGGTAGTGCTAATGTGGTCAATCCAGGGCTTATGTCTCTTTGAGGGCTAATTTGAGCCACTAAAAGCAGTTACTGCAGAGATCCGCTAATGAGCCCATGGATTAAGCGATTCATGAAAGTCCTACCCAAAGTAATTCACCTTCTGGACAACTCACTTGACCTAGGTTATTCATGTTCTGGGCCGCTCATCTGATTGGAGTCACTCATTTCCTAGTCAGCACACTTGTCCTAAATTGTTTACTTCACTTGAAAGATTCATTTACAAGGGATACTCAAGGTAGCGAGTTTTGTTTAGACACTCTTGCTAGTAACAAAGCGAGATTTCATATCCGTACGATTGCCTTGATTTTTTTTTTCTGGAAATAGTAATTTTGAATGAGCTCCCAGTGTACAGTGCACACGAGAAATTTACCAGTGCTCGTCCAGACGATGCCAGTTTAGTCCAACATAAAACAAGTTCACGACTTTTTACTCTTTTCTTTCACAAACATACCATCCTAAGCTTATACGGTACATACTCCACAATTCATAGGTGAAGACCTTATATCTTCAAAAATGTTGTAATTCTTTGGGCTAACACTATTGCATCATCTGCGATAATCACAGGCTCACTTCATTCAACTTGATGGCAATGTTCATATCAGGATTGATTTCTCATTCTCATTTCCCTAAAGCCCTGTCTTGCTTGTGGGGAGACGCAATTCTCTAATCCAAACCAACCATCAACTTCTACTCTTCATTCTTGGTCTGCTCGCACAGATTCTGAAACCTCACTAGCCTCACCTCTTGCACGCTCTACCAACAAGGTCTCCACTTCAGCATTGTTGCATAACATATTCTATCAACCGCTGCAACGTTCGTCATCTCAACTTGAGCCAAGAACTTCTTCTGGGAGTAAGCTTCGACTAGTGGTCCTCTAGGTTTACTTTCTCACCATAGGCAGGAAATTCAATTTCACCTGGCAAGTAACCATATACAAACATCTCCTGTCTGTATTTTGGTCATCTAACAATCTAAACAACATTCACAATGCCAAGAAAATACCCCCAAGCTCCAAGCCGCCGTTCCAAACGACTGCGTCCAGAACCTACCGATGAGGATGGAAATTTTATTGGTAGTCAAACGTCATTTGCTGCACGCAAACGTCGCAGGGTAGGCATGTCAATGAAAGAGTTGGGCTTCTACAACGACCTTGAGAATGAAAATGAAGACGTTGATCACTCGCTAGATTTTGAGGATGACTCCATTATCCATTACTCATGGGGGAAGGCAGTAAAGGAGCCAATTGTTGCAAACAAACGAAAGCGAAACTTTCGATCAGCCTTTAATAGAAGCACTGGTTCCTTCAACCTCACCAAAGACAAAACACCAGAGCCCGTCGAACCCAATGGCCCTTATCGTTCTCATTTTCTTCGTCTATCTCTCGAGGTCAGAGAGAAGATTTATGCCTACCTCCTCATTCACAATAAAGCCATTTTTCTCAACTACGACTGGCACCGAGTTGAAAGAGCATGCCCCCAAGGCCTCTCAATTCTCTTGAAAATATGCAGACAAATTAACTCGGAAGCCACCTCCTTCCTCTACAAAAACAATTGTTTTCAGGCCTTGATTCGGAAATCTCCAGCAAGAAAGTCTGCCGATACTCATATTAATAAAGAGAAATACCTGCCACTTATCAAAAATGCTGTCATTGATACATGCGGTGCCCAAAATTGGGGTCCTTCATATCTCAAAAAGACCTTCCAATGTCTTGACATACTTGTTAAGGCTAAACCGAGACTCGATTCCCTTACACTGGTTGTGGAGCCTCAGCAACTTCTCACAACTACCAACGCAGCTGGCATACTCCAAAGCCATTTAATCACATTCAGTGATTTCCTTTCGATGCAGATACAGCACTCAGTCACCAAGTTACTCCCAAGATTAAATTGCAAGGTTTTCAGCATAGTCATGCGAAAAACTGGCATTGCAACGGAAACTGGCAAGCCAATAGTTGACCGATTGCTTATCTCTCTGGATATGAGTGCATTGGAGTTCAGAAATGTGAAGCCCGATGGCCAAGAAAACAAGGATGCTCTTGATCGTGCAAACAAGAGGGTAGAGGTTGTTCGAAAGGAGCTGGTTGGGTTGAAGTCCAGATTTGAGGAGGTATTTAGGGATCATGAGAAAGCTGCTTTGGAAGGAAAGTGCAGAATCTTGGGTCCTTATGAGAGTGTGAAGGATGGCTTTGCTCTTGTGAGGAAGGGCTCTTATACCTACTGCTGAGAGTTATGAGGAAGCTACCGTGCTAACTCCAGCTTCTCCTCCGGATTCTACGCTAGCTGCCGTCTCGATTCCGGATATTACAGTCACTCCAGTTATTGGGAGCCCTTCTCCTATAGCCATATGCCTTGATTGAAGGACTTTGCGAGCTGAGGAGTGGATTAGTCTACCTGATGGTTAGGATGACGGCAGTCAGAGTCACAAAACTTGAAATTCTGCGATGAAATATTCCTTACTCCTTATTATACATGGGTGGAGGATACAGAAAGGTCGATTGAATTATTAATCACTACTAGGTTTTAGGTATATTAAGGACATATTTTTTCTAGTGTAGAACCCTTAATGCTTCGAAGTGCCTCTCAGATGTTGATGGTTTCCAGAGTGGCTCTAATGGATCTCACTAGAATCGGCATTGGATCTCAAGAAGTCTCCTTTCGGTAGGTTTAATGGAATCTGTTTTGAGGACTTAAGGTTTAATTGGCAGTGTGAGTTTTCGGATGATGCATGAGTCGAATGATATCCTTCGATAGGACTTCCTAGGTGATTGAGGTTGTGCTATGAAGGTAGTAGTGAGTGTTTTGACTGATGATCTATTTCTAGGTGGTAAAGGACCTGTAGTACACAACTGTATTTCTGTTTGATAAATTGCTATGAACTGCTTTCAAATAAGCTAGCCCAGATGTAACTAAATATATTGCAAAAAGTACTATTCCGAAGCTAGCTAACTTAAATCACATTAGCTGTCTACTAAAACCTTCTACTGTAAAAATTGTCATATGACTAAATAAGAAGATGTCGGGACAACCCGAAAGGCTAGTGATAGTAACTAACCGCACACTGTACAGATGTATTCATGAATCGTTTGAAGTCACCCATCCTCGCCGAACTGTGCTGGATCATTCTATTCAAGCCAAATAAGTTACCTTTAAAAATAGTTTGCTTTGCCTAAATCCACAAATTAAGCAACACATCAGTTCGTTGGTATGGGACTATTACTTCATCGAACCACTTTAAATGTTAATGTCTTTCTTTTGCCATGTTGAGCTTCCACGACTAACTATGGGCTACATGCACGTAACACGTACAAAGAGAGGTTTTTGTCTTCTATAAATTAAAACAACTCGAAAAATTCAAGAACGCAGAATAAACTTCCGTTCTGGACATTTTGCAATTTCCATAATTCAAACTAGAGGCCCTGGCACAGTCCAATGAGAGTGTTAAGAGCATATACATACAATAAGGAATGATCGTAGGGCGTGACAATCCACAGCATCCACTTAAATGAGTAGAATGCAAAGAGCTCTCTAGAAATATCGATACTCACAGCGGCAGCAAAAGCAAAATTATCCTGAAGTATGAACCGAAGATTATAGGGTTTATTTTGAAAAATAGGACACTTAAGTAACTGAGAATCTGACAACCTCTGTCTCCAATGTCTCCGAATCAACCAACACAATCTCCCCTGTCTCAGCAAAGCTTGGCACAGCTATCAGGCGTACGACTTGGCCATCAGGGCCCTCAATAACAGCTGTGTCGAATTTTGGCTGTGAACCGACAAAGAAGAGATGTGGACATGAGGTGAGAACAAAAGGGTCATCATCTTGAAAAGGATAGCTCCCTTGTTACTGTTAGTACGGCCCTCACGTTCAGCACATTGAGACTCACATAAGGTATCGGGTGCAGTAGGAGCGCAGCATCGCCATCTACACATGGCCTCCATCATTCCTAACCTATCTTCGGTCTCCACGTACTTGAATACGTCATCCACATTCTGTCCACCTGTCCCCAAAAGTTTCCAGCCTTCAACCTCTCCTTCCCACGGATTTGTGACTGTATCAAACCAGCCCGGCTCATCCGTGCCAGGCAACTTAGTGTACGCTCTGGCTCGAGCAAACATAGCTGGATGAATTGCCTGCTGCGGAAGACTGGTGTTCGCCGGATCTGAAGCGCCTGGTAGTAAGGTGACGGGTATGCTAGGTAAGATATCGGTAAGGAAGTTGTCCAGATGTGCTGTCGGTGTTGGGTTGTAGGTGCTGCTATCATAGCCATACTTCTTTTGAGCTTTGCGGGTGTTGCCAATTGTATCATGCGACATTGGGTCGTCGCCTGAGGAGACCGAGTTTCCTGCAATGATGAGTCTACTGATTTGAGATACACTCTCCTGAGATACAGGATCGAGTGCCTCGCCTAGCAGGAATTCGGAAAGAAGAGCTAACTCTAGGTTGTGTGAAGAGTCGATGCCAGAGAATTCAAGACCTGAAACAATTGCAATCTTCTTGCCACTCTCAGCAACAGGCTTATCCATATCGACATCCTCGTATTCCTCCTCAATCTTTGCCCTTTTATTTCGACCTTTCTTACTAGGAGCCTCCGCTGTATGCCATCGCTCAGGCTGAGGCGGTAGATCCGGTACCTTAACATCGACAACCTCAAAATCTCCATTCGCATTCTCCGTTCCCATCACAGCAATAATGCAGCCCGTAACCAGCAATTCATCTGCCAGTGGAGTACCAACCAATCGTAACCTTCCTGATTCATCCTCCAACATAATCAAATCTTGACCATCAGGCGACAAATATTTTTGTCTTCGTGGTGGGGCTGAAACGCAATGCTATTGATGACGATTATCAGTACGATTGCTCCCTCTGCCATAAAAAGCACTTACATCCTTTGAAAGATCATCTAGAATATTTGGCTTGAGTGGCATCTCCATATATATCGTGCCAGCAACCCAGCATAGCTCACCCTGCCGCACATCCAATACTCTCTCCACTTTCCTCACCGTTTCCCCCGCAATCTGGAACCCGTCCCATGCTTCTGCAGCAATGAGCTCAACAGCCGGCTTGAGCTTCGTGAGACGCAGGAAGTACATATCGCCATATTGCTGTTGGTAGTGCTTTTCTTTCTCGAGATCGAAGGTATGGAGGGGTTTGTAGGAAGAGGATTGACGCGTGAGGGTTGCGTAGGTTTGATTGCTGCTGATGCTGATTAGTTGGATGTGAGAAAACTCTGATATAGAGAACACTCACGACGGTTTATGAAGCAGACTCTCTTCCTCGGACGGAACAGCCATGCTTAATTTCTGCGGCTGCAGGCAAAGTCTCATAGGTTCTTACAAAGTCAACACGGGAATTTGGGAAGACGCGATTCGCGTAGAGTGGAGGAACGGAGCCGAGACCTCTCCTATTCGAGCCCCTTTTCACAGTACAAGCGAGGCTCTGCAAAGAATACGGGAATGACTTCCTGAATGCATTCGAGAATCCGGACGGTACGCTGTCTTGATAGGAATGTTACTGCATTCTACGGCAATTCAATTGATGACTAGCCCTCCAAACATCTATAATAAGTACAATTACAATCTATCGGAACCATCTTCTTTAGCTTTGCCAGTCTGCAACCTCTTGATAACAAGACTCCTAGACATATAAGGGAAGACCAAGTCACAACAAAACACACCCATTTCAAACAAAAGACCTATCATCTTATCCTATCCGATAATATAACCCCGAAAGTGCCCAGCATCCTTTCCACGTTCCTCATCAGCTGGGAGGAACTGGAAGCATGAATATGTTAATGCCAAATGCACCTACTAAGCTCAGCCTCTGTTTTGAACTTCTTTCTCCTGTCATCCATCCCTAGTTATCTCGATGCACCAATCTAACACACAAAAATGCCGCGCTGACCAAGCTAACAGCCACTTCTACTTCCTCAACCGGAATCTTCGTACCTCAAGTCCTAGGTAATCTCATCTTTCTAGCAACGGCGGTGATAATCTGGGCTTGAAATATTGTCGCAAGGCAATGGCGCAAATGGAAAGAGACGGAGTTTGATCGATCTTTTTTGTTTTCGGAAGCTGGCGCATTTTGGAGCGGGGTTGTATCGTAGGAGTTGATACAAGGCCATAGAATAGAAGACGAGCCATACTGTGAAAACCCCAGGTTCAAAATTCAGAGAAGCACAAGAAAATTCTCTAACAATTGATGAGAACAGATACAGGGAACATCTGCCTACCGGCAGATTCTTCAAGTGTACAAAAAATGACGCTCGCTTTTAATCAAAAACTGTCAACGGGTATGAATCGTCCAAGCAGAATCTCGCCTGGTCAACAAAAGAGAACCAATCTGTATCGACCGGGCAACGCTATGCAGTAGAAGGCAGAAAATCAAATCTATACATACACATACATTGCTCCCTCGCGTTCGAGCCCTCTGAAATGATATTTAGAGGATGTTTACAGCTCCCGGCATGCCATTGTCACAATATTTTGGTAGGCTTGGCTCGGCTGTACCACTTGCCCAGCTGATCACTGTGAGGGACGTTGTGTAGAACATTACTGCGACTCCAAAAATGCAAAGGAGCACATCACAGGTTTTTCTGAACCTCGTCACAGAAACAGCCTTGTAGTGTAGCATTGGCTAATATCTTGTTAGGTGGTTTTTGCTCATGGGTGGATAACTTACTGGGTAGATGTAGACAAGAGGAACACACGCAAAACTGCCAACTAATGCAACAAACTTGTCAAGATCATTGGCTCCAAGCCAAGCAATTGCAGTGCAAAGCACGACAACGAAGAATCGGAAGGCGTTTTTCTGCCATTTAATGTACGGGTTGTATTTTCCACTTTTTGTGAAGAGTTCATTCTCCGTGATCCGAATAGCAGGGAATATCTGTAGCGGTGTGGATAACAGAATGGCAAGAGAGTAGAGGAATTGTACGCCATTTACAAGTTTATCATCCTGTGGAAGATTCAGTATGACGACAGTCTCCGTCTTTGAACCATAAGCGGCATATGACAGCGCACCCATGGAGATGAAAACCACTGTGATAATGATCATAACTCCACCAAGTACCGGAGGAAATTTCTTAGGATTCTTCATTGACTCCTGAATGGGGATGATTAGGCCGATCCCTTCGAAAGTGAAAATTGCCGTTCCGATAAAGAGAGTCCAGTCCTTGGGATTGAAATTTACGATATCAGCCACTCCATGCTGTGCTACAAGCGTGAGAATGTCGTAATAGTAAAGATAAATCAGTCCTATAAGAATGAAAGCATCTGCGATGAGTGCTGTCACCCCAAGCTTGCTGATATCGCGCAAGAGCGAGAACGGTAAGAAGACTGCCATTTGCATCAAGATAAGCCACTCAATTTTGATGAAGGTCTTGCAATGCGATACTGCAAGGATAAAAGCTTGTAGGTTTTCGGATGTGAAGACAATGTAGGCTGCTACAAAGCCAATCTGGCTGAGTACAATCGAGGCCAGAATGACAGTGCGGAACCATTTCCCGTACAAGATGCCTCCCATGTCTCCAAATGAACCATCAACCTTCATACGGGTATTGACCAAGAGGATAAAGCAGTAGTAACTGAGGGCAGCAACGAAAAGCAGGACAAGATTGGCGAACATCATTCCGCCGTTGAGGTAAGCCTTCGGCAGGAATAACACTCCGGTACCAACGAAGGACTTGAGAAGCAGTGCGGCAGCTCCCATTGGAGTATTTTTCCCGTCAACCTTTCGTTCTTTGCGCTTCCGCTTTCGTCGTCCCGGAGTTAAAAGAGCGCTATTCTCCATAGGCTCCCTATCATCGTCGCTACCTTCTCCGTCAAGACCATATCCGTCTTCAAAAGTACTCACTTCAGATGAAAAGTACTCATTAGGGCCCAACACTTCATCGTCTTCTTCTAGCTCTTCGCCAGCAAAGTGACCATAAATTGTTAAGAATTCGATGAAGCTGCTTGTCAATAGCTTCGGACGTGTAGCTCCTCTTCGCTCGGCAAGCCCAGCCCCTTCTTCGGCATCTCGTCCTTCAGGGGAGGGACTTCCCACGGCACGTCGAAGATAGTTGCGACGGAATCCGCCAGGCACTTTAATAGAGCCAATATCCAGAGTATCATCTTCTGGCTCAGGCCTAGAAAGATGAAAACTTTTACTCCTCGCACTTCGACCTCTTCCATTGGCACGCGCTTCTGCTTCTTCTGTCCACTTGTAGATAGGTCTTGTAATATCTCCTCCTTGCAGTCGCAAGCTAGAAAATTCGTCGTCGTCGAGGCCCGGAGCAACATCATCCAGCTTTTGCTGTGACTTGACTGCTGGCGATCCTTGGCGGAAGGACAAGGATTGGCCACCAGGCCCAAATATCCCATCCTGAGTACTATCTTGCCTATACAAAGTTTCCGTACCTTGAACCAGATGCCGCTTCACAATCTCTGGGTCCTCGAATGTGCTTGGACCAGACCACCCAGGAGCACCTTGTATAGAACGAGACTTTGCTTCGAATGAACCGTAATTGCTTTGTGTCTCTGATGCTTTGATTTGAGAACCAGCAGTGGCCGGGGACACCGTTCGCAAAGGTGGTGTACCGAGTCTCGGTGGGCTCCGTCCGAGTGAGTTCGACAAGGCAGCAGCAAGCGCAGACACGCCCGGACCTGGGACTGAAGTGCTTGGTGCCGCACCAGCAAGTGGTGTGAGCCTCCCAGAAGCTTCCGTACCCGCCTGGATGGGTGTGGGTATTTGTTGTATTGTTGGGGTGCCGGAATGCGAGGGAACTGGTGAGGCTAATCGAGCTGTTGAAGCTGCTCTTGGGCTGCCAGATATTCTGCCTCTGAAAGAACCGGGCGAAGAACCCATTGGCACTGCTAGAGGCCTCGATGAGGATGCGCCATCTTGAGGAGAAGACATCGTGATGTTTCGAGAGTTGTATCAATGGAGGAGAGAGAGAAAGACACAGCAAGCAGTGGATATCTCTTATCTCATATTTGTCTTGGCGCCGGAAGCAGGAGAAATGGAGGCACCTATTATTAAATGAGAAAGTCAGATAGGATTGCAGATAAAGTAAGACGGTTAGTGCGAGGTAACACAACACATACAGGTTCAGCTTACAAGTGAATTGTAGGTAGGTATGATAGGAAGGTGGTGATGGTATCGTGAGCGAAGCTTATGTTTAGTTTAGTTCACATATCACAAGGCCTTCCGCACCGGGTACGATACGAGTAATAAGTGGGATCACCGGGATACACCGCCAACAACTGCCATCCGAGATCTCACCGATGAGGCTGAACAGTCTCTCTGGAGCTACTGCTGCGATGGCAAAGTTTTATTCCTGCCCTTAAAATACAATAAGTAATGTTCAGGTTGGTCTCGACTACATAGGTACTGTAGCAGTGCGCCCAATAGGTAAATTTGATGGTGTACATTTATATCAGGTCGGCGGGCCTGACTCTCACTCAGGATTTTTGGCCAATCATAAAGCACGGCTTTGGCAGCTTCGAAATCTCCCACTATTTCTTTCCGTAGCCCTGTCCTATGTTGGGCGGCATTTTATTGTAGCACATAGTATCTCCCTTCGTCTCAATTTGGCCCTTCATCTCCTGTCTAGGGTTACTTCATGAATATTGACGTAGCTGTCCAATATTAATATCTCCATCATTCTCTCCTTCCTTTTCTCTTCTTCTTGGCGTCCCTATTGGCGCTATACGTGAATAACAACCATAGCATCGAGGGCATCACAAGCATTATCAGCAATTATATAGCGCCTGGCTTTCCTAGCATATCGCTTTTTTTTTTCAAACTTACATGTGCTGATGAAAGGCAAAAATGCCGACCACGAGTCAGGATGCATCTCTTGACGATTCACGACCTTCGCCTCCTCACTCCAACTTTATATCGGGGACTGCAACCGATACCGCTGGGGAATTGAATATCGCTAGACATTTTTCTGCCATTATCGAGCAGGGTGAGTCCCGGGATAGGTCACAAGCAGCAGATACGCCTAACGCGGGAAATCCTTATGAGCCAGCTACTGAGGGTTCTACCCCACCACCTAGAAAACACTCATTGACGAAGAGAATGTTACGCCAATATGATGGGGCACACGATGAGAGTGCTGTACGAAGACGCTCTTCCTATAGCCGAACCAAGCCTCAAATAGAACCCATATCCGACAATGGCTCTTTGACGATACTAAGGAACAATGAGGCAGAGAGCAAAAGGGCGAATGGGGACCTATCGGCTCCAAAGGCAAGACTTGAGCCTCGATCTGTAGGTGGTATTCGGAAACTAGGTACATTCGACGGGGTTTTTGTGCCGACATGCCTCAATGTGCTGTCAATTCTCATGTTTCTTCGTTTTGGCTTTATTCTTGGACAAGGTGGGGTTCTTGGAACAATGGGTGAGCACATTCTTTCTTACAGAGCATAGTTGTAGAACAATTGCAGCTAACAGACAACCAGGGATGTTGATAGCCTCCTACTGCATCAACTTAGTCACAGCGTTCTCTCTATCTGCGATTGCTTCTAACGGGACGGTTCGAGGGGGAGGGGCATACTACTTAATTTCACGGTCTTTAGGACCTGAGTTTGGAGGGTCCATTGGTGTTGTGTTCTATCTGGGGCAAGTATTAAATACTGGAATGAACGCGGTTGGATTGATTGATTGTTTGGTCTTGAACTTTGGATTACTGAAAGGCAACTGGTATCGGGTCCTTCCAGATGGGTGGTGGTGGTGTTACCTGTGGGCAACTGTTGTCCTTGTTATATGCACGGCAATCTGTCTTGCTGGCTCTGCAGTATGTACTCTCTAGCGGAAAGATCCCATCCTGTCCTACTTTCATTGATCCACTATACTAATTCTACAATTTTAAACAGATATTTGCACGTGCCGGCAATGGGTTGTTAGTTATCCTCCTTGTTGCTACTCTTAGCATACCCTTCTCAGCTATTATTTTATCACCATTCGAAAGTAGGAAAGAAGGCATCGAGTATACTGGTCTCAGTGCCAAGACGTTCGTTGAGAATTTAATGCCTCAACTAACAAAAGGCGCTGCGGGCAGTCATCTTCGTGGCAAGGAAACTTTCCAAGACTTGTTTGGGATCTTGTTCCCAGCCACCGGAGGCATATTTGCTGGAGCCTCGATGAGTGGTGATTTGAGAAAGCCGAGCAAGTCGATTCCTAAAGGCACTTTGTGGGGTCTTCTCGCAACTTTTGGTCTATATACTATCGTCATTATCTCTATGGCTACGACAATAACGAGATCATCCTTTCGTAGGAATCCAAACATCATCCAAGATACTAATATTAGTGGAATAATAGTACTCGCAGGCGAATTTGCTACTACCTTTTTCTCAACCTTGATGGGAGTAATCGGAGCGGCAAAGCTTCTTCAGGCTCTTGCTGCAGACAACTTACTACCTTTTATTTCCTTCTTTGGCCAAGGCTCGAAAACCGGGGACGAGCCAAGGTACGCCATTCTAATTACCTATATCTTGGCTCAGGGTACAATGCTCTTGGATCTCAATCAGATTGCATCTTTTGTCACTATGACTTACCTCATGACTTTCCTGGTAATGAATTTAGCATGTTTCTTGCTTTCGATTGGATCAGCACCAAATTTTCGGCCTTCTTTTCACTTCTTCAACTGGCAAACGGCTTTTGCGGGAACGATTTTATCGGGCACCGCTATGTTCTTCGTCGATGGCCTTTATGCAACTGGGTGTGTTGGTATCATAGTGGTGATTTTTTTAATCATACACTATATATCACCACCCAAGAGTTGGGGAGACGTTTCACAAAACTTAATTTATCATCAAGTCCGCAAATATCTTTTACGATTACGACAGGAGCATGTAAAGTTCTGGCGACCTCAAATCCTACTATTAGTTAACGACCCGCGGCGACAGTATAAACTTATCCAATTTTGCAATTCAATGAAGAAAGGAGCTTTGTATGTACTGGGCCATGTTATAGTCACGGATGATTTTGGAGGCTCGGTCCCTGAAGCACGGCGGCAACAAGCATCATGGATGAAGTTCATTGACTTCTCCAAGATTAAAGCTTTTGTCAATATTGCCATATCTCCCGGTGTGGAATGGGGTGTTAGAAATATTGTTCTAAACGCCGGGCTCGGAGGAATGCGACCAAATATCGCAGTACTGGGTTTCTACAATCTCGATGATCTGAGACGCAACCAGCCATTGATCGATATCACTGGAACCTCAGCATGCGCAAGCAAGGCAAGTTTGCAAACCCCAGTCTTTCAAAGCTCACCAACGCGATCTCGTCGGACCAGTAAAGATGCCAAGATGGAGGGATCCTTGCCTACCGATGCTTGCAAGACTGAAGCTATGATGACCGTAACTAGCTACGTGACAATCCTGGAAGATCTTCTCCTGCGGTTACAAATCAATGTTGCGATTGCTATGGGCTTTCAAGAGCTTGAATTTCCTAATGAGAAAGACGGGAATTCGATGAAGTATATTGATTTGTGGCCTATTCAGATGTCTGCGGAGATCTCCTCTGAGGGTGGCAACAAGCAGAATGTACTCACCACGAACTTCGATACTTGTAAGTTCCCACACTTATGTTGAAAATCATTGCTAACTGAAAAGACACGTTGATTCTCCAGCTCGGCGTCATATTAAATACAGTTCCGGCCTGGAAAGGGGCTTACAAACTGCGCGTAGCGGTATTTGTTGAGTATGAAAGCGACGTCGACGAGGAGCGAGGCAGGGTAAAGGCTCTCTTGGACAATCTGAGAATTAATGCCGAGATCCTAGTCTTCTGGCTAGCTTCTGGCGACTTACCTACATATGAAATCATTGTCAACGGCGCCAATCCCGGCGCAGAACATCAAGAAGAGGTGGAAAAATGCCTGGAAGGGCAAGACTGGTGGAATGATCTCCAGTCACTACGCGGAAACAGGGGGCCGACATCAGCATCTGAAGATCTTGCTGACGCTGTGAGTATCTTCAACGCAGGATCTAACTGGCCTCAAGCTTCCTTTCAACAAGGTCCTCGAGCCGAAAGAGTTGAGCGCTTCTTAGGACTTAGAAGACTGTTAAAAAAATCCAAGCGAAAGCATACCATGAGTGGCCTCAACAAGCTTGGTGTCAGTCTCGGGATAAGAACCCATCGTTTATCCGATCAGGTTATCTCCCAGCATCCCAGTAATGCCAGTGCCAGTGAAGAATCTGGTAGTAGTGATGAGGACAGTGATTCAGATGCCAAGGATAACCTAGATCTCGAAGAAGAGGCTGCCAGCGAGGCCGACCTTGACGATTATGAGTCCAACAACGAGTCGCCGCCAGCAAGCCCAGCACAACTCAAGAGGAGGAGAAGCCATGGGGATAGCATGAGAGGACCGCCTCCGTCGAAAAGATCAACTGGGCAGAAAGAAGTTACAGTTCCCGAGAGAACGATACGAAAGCTTTGGGTAAATGAAAACGAGCGTCCGCCAATTTCACCAGCACCGGAACTCCCTTTGACAAGACCCGACACGCCGAGTTTCATACCACCCACAGTGTCAGCTTTGTCTGCATCTTTAGCATCATTAAGGCCAACTAACGCCGAAGGAAACTCGCCGTCCATTAACCTCGATCAATCGCCACAGAAAGCCCCAGAGAAGTCTCCGGGTACTTTAAAGCCATCCTCAATTCGCGAACAGCCGTCGATGTCCCGGCATGCTTCTCAACCTAAATTTTCCAGTAAGCCTGTACCCATCACCCGCGTCGCGACCGAAGACGGCCCTGGTCCAAGCATAATGTTTGCGGATTCGTCTTCGCCTCCAGTCCGTAGAGGGCGCCTTCCATCCGCATATCATTCCTCATCCAAGAACACCGTCCCTGGCCATAGCTCTGAAGCCTCCGAAACGTCACCGCACGCAAGAGGGAGTTCCGCCTATTCCACGCAGTCTCTTCCGTTATCCTTCAACGACCTACCTTGCCGAGCCCAGCATCTTATTTTGAACGAGCTCATGAGGAAGAATAGCGAATTTACAGCGGTGATGTTCACCACACTTCCGATTCCAGTCGACGGAACTAGCCAAAGTGAGGCGGCGAGTTCAAGCTATCTATCAGATTTGGAGGTGTTGTGTAAAGGATGTTCGCCAACGGTTCTAGTGCATTCGAATAGTATGACTGTGACGATGAGTTTGTGATTAGGAAAAGGGAATTAAGATGATACCCTTGTTTTAGCGTTGGAGTTTGTGGGCATGGCTGATTGGAAAATGCATTTTTGTATAGAATAGATTTACCTTTGATGACCAGTCAAATTCCTCTAGAAATGACATTGCATATCCATTACAGTACGTCCCATTCTATAGATATGAGATTGACCTCGACATTGTAATTAGGTTCACAATTCCCTCTAGATCTCCTGCAAGCTATCGCTGAAGTAAAGACTTAACTTTTCTTGAAGCCCATTCCCATGTAGAGACACCTGCCAACAACCTCATAAAAGCTGACAGAAATATCTTGCTCCAATAACATCCGATAACGTTTTCAGTTAACGTTGAGCACTACTGACGCTGTTCTATCTCACAACTTGGCTCTTGCCCTTTCCAAGCATTCCTTTGCACCGCTTGCCACCTCCTTAACAATCTCAGCAGCAGGCATAACCTCCCTCACCAATCCCACACCAGTACCAGCATAAGTAGTTAATCTCCCCTGCAACCCCCACCCGTCATCACCTTTCCTCAGAGCCTCGTCATACAACCTCTTATTCTCCTCCTCCCGCATCCCATCTTCACTATCCCAAAAACTGCGATTAAGAACCCCTCGAGCATTGTATTCTTTAGGCCAACCAGTCGTCCCTCTCAATTGATCATAGATACTAGTTCTCTTTGTAGTGACTCCTCCATCTCCTGAATCAATAACTGCTTTCTTATACCCTTGACTTATTTCCGCTTCTTCACTACCTAGAAATCGGGTTCCCATACATATACCATCTGCACCTAAAGTCAACGCAGCAGCAACACCTCTTCCATCCATAATTCCACCCGCTGCAATCAATGGAATATTTCCAAACCCTTCTTTCAAAAGAATATCTTTACATTCTGGCAATAAAGACATTATGGAACTGGAATGAGCTAATCCGTGTCCTCCTGCATCGAAACCTTGAATCACTAATACGTCTGGTGAACAATCTTTAGCTACTTCAACGGCCATAGAAACGGTTCCGACTTGAATCCAAATTTTCGTCTGTGTTCCACAAACTCTTCGGAGTTCGAAAGTCCAGGTTTTGAAATCGGTGGCTTTGTGTGGTGCGAAGAGCCATATCGCTACTGGTTTTAGAGGGGTCTCTTTTAATGTCTGGAGAGTTTGTGGGAGGGAAGCACCCCAGATTATGAGGCCGATACCAAAGGGGAGGAGATCAGGCGGGGTGTTGGGAATTGGTGATTCCCAGAGGGTGGAAGTTGCGGATTTTAGGAGTTCAGAGAGGATTGAAGCATCGGTTCCGATTCCTAGGAATCCGAGTCCACCTGCTCGGGAGACGGAGAGGGTGAGGGGGTTGGTGGATATAAGGCGCATTGGTGCGGAAGTTATGAGGGGCGTTGTGGTCCATGGGTAGTGGGATTTGAGGAGTTGAGAGTTAGAGGCCATTTGTGGAAGGATTGATGGTTTGGAGGGAGAGATGTTGGAGATGGTCTGTAGGTATACAAGTGATGAAGTTGACGAGGAGTGCGATGAGAATACTAATAGTAAGACGGACGTAGGGAAGATCTGGGGATGAAATCATGCGGAGAAGTTACAAGCTGTACAACTCCGCGGAGAGTTCCTTTGAATTGCTTAACCTCGGTCAGGAGACTCTTCTGGATCCGACTCAAAGACCTGTAATCCAGGTGTTTCTGAGCAAACCTACGCGCACAATGTAAAAAGAGGGCATTGCCGTGAAATGCGTTGAAGGCCTTTCTTTATTGCCAGTTTGGGGGGTGGAGGCGGATGTTTGAAATAGCCTCATGCCAGCTTCACCTTTTCACGCCGTTTACCTATCTTAGTCACTACTACGACTGGAGTTCGTCCTCTCTATCTCTTCAGCATCTTCACCCCTCATTCTCTATCTTTTTGAGCTACAGATGGCGTTCTGCGAAACTTCAACCGCCAACATGGGTTTTCTCAGTGAGGTCGCAGCCGGCCCGGAACAACTTATTCACCTAGACCCATCGGATCCCTGTACACTGAGAACGCCCTTCCATTCTTTCGCAGCCTTCGCGACTGAACTTCCCCCCCTCACTATCATCGTCATCATCATCACCATCATCATCGTTGCACTTGCTTCGACCAGGAACACACACAGAGAGAGAGAGAAGGAGTCGTCTACCCCCCAACTTAATCCCCTTATTTCTCTGCTTTAAATGTAAGTATGCAATTCAAAAAGTAATCCATCGGTCACCACCTTGCAGTCTTTGTAACTATGTCGCAGTTTAGATCCTTTTACCCCGGATTCTCACCACATCCTAAAAATAAGCTCCGCTCTGATACTGCGGACCTACGATTTGAAGGGATGAATGCGCCGGATCGTTTCGAGCTCTTCACCCTGGAAGAGGGCGAGAAGAAGTGCACTGAGGAAATCGATACACGTATGCATACTCTCGAATGGTTCAACCAATGAGTCGGATTCAGAGCTCCATCTAATAAAAATTGCAGGAACTCCAAACACCTCAATCTTCACAATCAACAAAGAAGACCATACCATTGCCAACTTAGTGCGCGCGACTCTCATTAAAGACAATCGTGTTCTTTTCGCAGCCTATAAGGGTACTATTTTGCCTCAGTTCTCTTTGCTCTTTATGCTCGAACCTAAGAACAGTGCTAAAATATTTCTCAGTTACTCATCCTCTATTTGCGAAGCTTATTCTCCGAGTCCAAACCAATGGCGAGATCACCCCAAAGGAGGCTGTAATTATTTCCTCCAGCAAAGTTGTTCAGAACCTGGGTCAGTTGGCACAGGAATTCACCAAGGAGTACCAGTTAAGAAAGATGGTCAACAATGGTGGCAATGATAACTAGATTGGCCAGTCTTGGGTGAGTTCAATGACTCGGAGTTTGGGGGTTGCATTCAGGACACAAAATTGGCGTTAGTCGTATATGGTCGGAGTTTTATCATGGATAAATGTCATGTTTTGTATTAGAGAAAAGTCTGCGCATAGCATCAATTGTCATTGGGGCTGAATAGAGTAATGGTAATTGGAAATTGGCACTTATGACTACCCAATCCATAACTCAATGAAAAATCGATTAAGACATGAAGACTTACCTCGCCGTCTCTGGATGTGAGCTTCTAAATCAAATTGGTAGTTCGCAATTTGGATCGTCCCTTTAGCCATTAATCTCTGCTCTATTGAATTCTATTGGCTTGCGAGGTTTCGCTGCATCGCCGTTTTCAAGGCCGTTGGAGTGAATAAAGCCAAGACAACATAGGTACCTATTCCACCGACAACTTACGAGTATCCACCAGGATAATCTCTCTCTTTACCTCTTAGCGCTAGTTTTGACGTCAGAAAGAACTATCCTGAGGTTTTCCACGAAAAGATCAAGTGCTAGTAGTTCTTCGCACAATTAATTAACTCAAATTTACTTCGGCCAGTGTTATAAGATCTATACTTTTGAAAATCACAAACGGGCGTTCTGTTCATTTAAGTAGAGTGAAATCTTAACCTTTAACTCCTAGACTTAAACTTTTCCAGTACGGGTATTCCCAAGTGACTGCGGGTCGCATTGTAACCTCAGTTATCAGCTTCAGTGTAGATTTGATATGATTTACTTAGGAGTGATTACGGGGGTATTACTACGGAGGGATGCTAGCACAATGTGTTGCGGGGACGTGAGGGATGAGGAATTCTAGAAGTGGGTTGTATAGAGATTTTTGCCGTGAAACACCAGAGGAACCCACTCAGTCTCCTACCTATAACTAAGAACTGTATGCCACAAGCAATTCTTCCATCAATTCTTGGGTAAGAGAGTTTCCAGGTGGATTTTTTGGTTAGGTCACGTGGTATGAATGTTTGAGCAGCTCGCGTCGCTTAACACAATTAATTAATGGAGGCCTGACATTGATACCGCTCTTAGGGCTTTCGAAAATGAAAATTATTTCATTGTTTACCCTCGTGGTTAATTTCAGATTCAACTAGATTCTAGTATACTGTATTTAGGCTTAGGTGTGGATATACTACTGAGTCGACTTGACTTCAATGACTGGCTTGATTTAAGTAATTGGCTCAATTTGGGTAATTTAGTGTGACTCGGTGGTTGTCAACTTCAACTTTGACAGCCTCACCACCCTGAATTTTGCCCGCCAAATCCGAATCCAATGCCCTTTTATAACCCCACAAAATCTTCCTCTCTTCTTTTCCTTTCCACCATATACAATAAAATTTCGACAATCTTGACCACCAACTTTTTGATCAATCCCAATTCTTCACACACTCTTCCGTGGGTGTATTACTTCTTCTGCTTTACTATTGTATCCTGCAATACCAATCGTCTCCTGAGAACTTCTTTCGAGTATGTCAACTTCACTTTCACCTTCACTTTCACTTTCACCTTCACTTTCACTTTCACTTTCACTTTCACTTTCACTTTCACTTTCACTTTCAACTTCACTTGAGGAAAATGCATATGAATATAAGCTGACTCTCAACAGAAACTACTGTAAACTACTTCACCATGTCTGAAGTCTGGCTTCCAGAGGGTTTGCCTCATCATGGCTATCCACAGAGCCTCTTGCGTTGTTCAGAATGCGTCCGCAAGTGGAACTCAGCACCGCGGGATGAGACGGCAGCTCAAAAGGCGGCTGTTCGATTTCCTCTCGAGCATTTAACGACTCACCTAGCCGGTTCCCACCGTCAGGGAGCACTATCTAGTTCCAACTCTCGTAAGTTACACTATCCGCAACAATAGAAACCGTCTATCTAACACCGGCATAGTTCTTGAATCGTACTGTATGTGTCTCCAAGAACTGAAGTGCACAAACATTCAGCGAAAGTGGACAGAAAACCCAGAATTGGATGCTCTTGACCGAGAGACAGGCTATTTGAAACTGGGCCGTTGGCTTGACTTTACCAAGCTCGCCCCTGGTAGTCTTCCAGGAGTTGTATCGAACAGTATCCCACAACCTCCATCAGTCCAAAACCAAGCAGCCTCAACACAAGCTCCAAGAGCTGCATGGAATGATGTCCAACCATACCCAACGTTGGCCGAACAGGCTGCTGCCCGGAAGTTAGCTTCAGGAACTGCATTGAACGGCTTCAAACAGCCATCAATGATGACCCACCAAGCTGTTGCCCCAGTTTCAGCTGTTCCAGCGCGCACCTGGGCTTCAGAATTCCAAGGCTCTCCAGCACACACAATGAATGGTGTCCCACCTGCTCGCACGCAGAGACGTCAAGTTACCGTTGCACCAACTCAAGGTCCATCACCAGCTGTTCAACAAACTTCAATGCCTAGCTCGCAATTGTACGCACCTGTTGCCGCATCTTCACTAGCAACTCCAAGCGCCGATTCTCCATCCAAACAAGGACTTCAACAGTTGCACCAAGCCGCCGCACCCTCTCCCGCTGTTTCTCTAAGTACCACACCCTCCCCAGCAGTTGCGTCGCACATTCCTCAACAGCTGCCCATTGTTGGTCACTATGATCTTGTGGCCAACCCAGCTGCTGTAAATCCAGGGCGCACTTTTGCATGCAAGGTATGCACTCAGGCTATGCCTGGCGTCAACTTCCCCCAGATGATCAGAGCCGACTTAGAGAAGCATGGTCGAGAGGTTCATCGCCTCAGGGATGAAGAGATCTCGAGCCTTTTCAGTCATGCTGGCTACAAATGCCAACTTTGCATTGCGATGTTCTCCCCTGCCGTGATATCTAGTCTTCCTTGTATGTATCAGGAAGACTTGGAGAACCATGGTCTTCAATTTCATCGACTTACTCAAGCAGAGCTCACTCAATATAGTAAGTCTGCTACCATCAGTCGTGCTAAGGATACATCGCTGATAACCATGACAGCTGCTTCATCTGTTTGTGCTGTGCTCTCAGCCAGTGGTGTTGGTGTCGCATCCGCTAACAACACCCTAAATCACTCTACCGCCATTACTTTTTCTCCAGAGCTTGCCAGCTATGTGCCTTCTGCTGTACCAACGGCAGCCAAGCCAGCTCATGCCGCAGTCCAGCCTCCTGTTGTTCAAGGTATTCCAATCACTCCACAAAACAGTGCAGCCCTTTTTGAAGCTATTGTCGCTCCTAAAGATGCACATGCTCCAAAGCCTAAGCCCGCTTCAAAGACTAAGCCAGCTCCAAAGCCACGTGGGCGTAAGCCAAAGACTGCATTGCCAGAGACAGCGACCGGTGACACAGAGGTCAAGGTCCCAGCCAAGCGCAAGAGAGCTAAGAAGCCTTCTAAGGGATATACCTGCCATCTGTGCACGGCTGATAACCGCTGGAAGAAGCAAACACCTATGGACTTCAACGGATTAATGGAACATGGTCTCCAACACCATGCAATCCCACAGTCTCAAATTGAAACTTTCTGTGAGTCCCATAACCTCCTATCGCGCTTAGAAATTAGCTGACATCTATCATAGTCACCGCTGCCGCCGGTGCGCTCATCTCAATCCATCAGAACAATGTCAACAGAGACACTGTCCAAGGCATACTGGCGGAGCCTGACACTGCCCAAGTCATTTTTGGTGTTGTTTCTAAGACTTCTCCAACAGCACCACAAGGTACAGCTGCAGTCACTCCCCGAACTGCCCAAGGAAGCTTCAATGTTGCCTCTCCGCAAGCACCTAACAGTCCCCTCTCTTCTCTGCAAAACCAATCTACCCAGAATGGCACCACTCAGAACAGCGTTGGTAACAATAGCATTGCCAACAATGGCTTAAGCCAAAATACAACCAACCCAGTCGTTTACAACTCTCCTTACCAAACCCTACTTGCCGCGTCCGCTACTCCAGCTCGCGTTGAGGCCGCCGCAGAAGCCGTCGACGAAGGTGATATTCAATGGCTGAAAGATATATTCGGCGATGATCTTTTGATGAACGATGCATCTGATCAAAGTGCTTCACCAGGTTCATCAGAAAAGCAAAGCCAAGAGTCTGTAACTGAGCCAAAGGCTACACCAGATTCTGAAGCTGCTCATACAACGGGTAAGGAGTCTACTTCAGACCTTGGAGCTGAGTTTGAAGCTGAGTTTGAAGCCTCATGGAATGCGCAACATGGGGCTGAGGGTACATCCCAGAAGCAAGTAGACGATATTGCTAACGCTGCAAGCGACGGTGCTCTTCGCGCTGTTAAGCTCGCTGGGGCTATCCCAGAGACACCTGCTCCAAACACACAGGTAGTTCAAATCACGGAGCAACCCGCGGTCGGCAAGGAAATGGAAATATCTTACGATTTCTCATCTGAGTCAAGAGCAGAACCACCATTTGATGATGATGATCATGATGATAGCGACGAGGAGTTGATTAATTTCCTGGCGAAGTTCCTGAATGAGCCTGAAAAGGACTCAAGCCAAGCCGAATACGTTGACTCTTCTTCCGACTTCACAGCTGAGTCTTCTTTTGCGCAAATGCCAAAGAATAACAAGTCCCCACTTGACAACTTTGGAAAGCTTTGGTTTCGAGGTCTTGATCCCACGGTCTTGCTTCCCCAAGAGATGATCCAAGAATTAGGTTTGGAGGATCTTCCAAGCAACCGCAAAGATCTGGCCTGCTTGTACGCTAATGACGAAGATGGCGAGCTTGGTGTAGTTGCTGCTGACGGTGTTGCTGAGACGAAATGGCTGAATATGCAGGAGTGGCACCAATTCAAGGAAGCTCACCTAGAGGACTATGCTCCCATTCCAGATCACGAACTGAACATGGTTGGCAGTTATGGTCAGAGCGTTGACGAGTTTTTGAACTATGACTTTCTTGGACTTGGAAACATGAGCATGAGCATGAGCATGAAGCATGGACGGGGCGATGATGACGACATCTGGGGAGACAGCTTGGTTGACAAGAGAGCCCGCCTCTTCTACTGAGCGACGCATAGTCTCCTCAGTTTCATTGCTCAATCCATGGGTATTAACTTGAGATGATTCATGAGAATGAAAATAATCTGGGTGGATGAAATGTGAAAACCATTAGTCTGTGAATAGTGCAATGGCCTCGGGGTGTAGAGAGGGATTCATTAGATGCATGTAACACAGAGAATATCAATTCAGAGTACTGAAAATCGTCCTTTGGCTATTGATTGTGACAATAAGTTCGAGATGTTGTATTGTAGCATACCTCAGGTCCATAGGTAGGTACTCTGTACAGTAGGTACTGTACTGTAAGGGAGAAAAGATAGACAGGTGTCGGAATATTGGACACCCCCGGCCCGCTTCGGCTAAATTAAGAAATGGCCGACCGCCACGCTACTGTAGAGCTGAGACTACCTTATGGACACATCTTGAATGAAACAAACCTCAACAGCACAACTTCAGCATCCAGGTTCGGTGATAGGAACTTCATCAATACGCTCCTTTCATAAACCGACGAGATGGACATCCTTCAGGTATAGTAATTGATACTCCAAACCCTATAATGCGCAGCTAACAATTCAGCGTCTGGCCCGCTTCCTTGACAGGCCTCTATTTCCCTGGAAAGGACTTATTGTTGGATTCTCTTTGGCACAATACTTCTTCGAAGGCTTTCTTTCTCTGCGCCAGTACCAAGTCCTGAAGCAGACAAAACCACCAAAGGTTCTACAAAATGAGGTCTCCCAGGAAGTCTTTGATAAATCCCAAGTGAGTCCAGCCGCGCCTTCATTAGGCTACCACAATTGCTGACACTCCCAGGCATATGGACGAGCCAAAGCCAAGTTTGGTCTCTTCAGCGGTCTCTACGGTCAAATTCAGAACACGGCATTCATCTACTTCGACGTTCTCCCAAAGCTATGGAGTTGGACTGGTTCATGGCTCCTTCGATATGCTCCTTCCCGCTTCTCTGGCGAGATTACACACTCTATTGTCTTCGTTCTCACGTTTATTGTCATACAACAAATCATCTCTCTACCGACATCCATCTACCATACATTTGTTCTGGAAGAGAAATTTGGTTTCAACAAACAGACACCAAAACTATTTGTTATGGATATGTTAAAGTCTCAAATGCTAGCATTCGTTCTCACACCACCTATTCTCGCTGGTTTCTTGGCTATTGTTCAGAAGACTGGAAACCAGTTCTTCTACTACCTTTGGCTATTCGGAGCTGGGTTACAGGTTTTCATGATCACGCTTTACCCGATTACCATTCTACCTTTGTTTAACAAACTTTCTCCTCTGGAACCAGGCGCTCTTAAGACCGGTGTTGAGAGCTTGGCTGGCCGATTGAAGTTCCCGCTTCATGAACTCTACGTAATTGATGGTAGCAAGAGAAGCGCTCACAGTAACGCATATTTCTTCGGCATGCCATGGAAGAAGCACATTGTAATCTACGATACCTTGATTGAAAAGAGCGAGACACAGGAGGTTGTTGCTGTTCTTGCGCATGAACTTGGTCACTGGAACTTGGGTCACACCACAAGGCTCTTTGGAATCTCACAGGTAATCAAGTCTTAAGACCTTGCAAGAATTATGTTGACATCTTAGCAGTTGCATTTCTTCTACATCTTTTCTCTATTTTCCGTCTTTATCAACAACCACTCCCTCTACAATTCCTTTGGCTTCCACAATGAGTTCCCCATCATAATTGGCTTTATCCTCTTCTCCGATGCTCTTGCACCAATGGACACTGTCATCAAGCTCTTGATGAACATCCTCAGCCGACGTTACGAGTTCCAAGCCGACGAGTTTGCAAAGAATTTGGGTTACAAGACAGAGCTGGCTCGTTCATTGATCAAGCTCCAGATCCAGAATCTGAGCACAATGGACGCAGATTGGATGTATGCAAGCTATCACTTCTCGCATCCAATTCTCACAGAGAGATTGGGTGCTTTAGGGTGGTATGGCGAGGAGACCAAGGACTCGGATTCAACGGCCGAGAAGGTTGTCCAGGCCAGTGGAAGGGAACTATAGACCATAAGTAGATAGAAAAGGTCACGTCCCTCCAATCCAGTTATGTCGAAGTGCTTGTGATCATGCTTCTTGCTTGGCCGCCTCACCAGCTCTTCTCTTCTCCTCAGCTCTTTTCTTTTGCTCTTCCTTCAGTCTAGCCTTCTTCTCAAGTCTCTTTGAAGCCTTATCGTCCTTGGATTCCTTTCCTTTCTTGGCCACCTTCTGTGGTGCAGCGCCTGCCTCAACCTCAACTGATTCATCCTGCCCCTCACCTGTCTCCAAATCTACAGCCATGCTCTTCTGAACGATCTCTCCCTCCACATCGCTCTGCTCCCTCTGATACTCATCCAAATCTTGCCATCCCTCTACATCCATGGTATCCACATTGTCCACCCTTCCAATTCCAACGGCAACGGGAACAGCTTCTTCCAAATCCAACACTGGCGCAAGCCATTCTCCTCGCAAACCTGCTTCCACCCGTTGTAGATTGTGCATAGTTAGGCTAGACGTTGTCGACGAGGCTGAGGGACCCAAAGCTTCAAGTCTTGCATTGGGAAGGAGGTAGGGTGAGGTCTTTGTCGCGGTGAGGTACTTTTGCAGGTATTCGAGAGCATCTTCTGCTGGAATTGATTTGGACGTCTGGAATCGACAGGGTGGAAATGCTGCCATTTTGAGGGTTTACTTGTCGCAACTTATATGATGTAATATGAAGACTTTCGTGAGCGTCTTAGAGAATTAAAGTGCTATACTTCAAGAAGAGTTGATCGACTTCAGGGCGAAGTTTGAGAAATTTTGGTAGATGCGGGCGGTTTCCCGCTAGCACCAAAATTACAGTAAAGGCTACTCGCGACGTCGAGCTTCGATATCGTAGAAAGACATTGTTAAACAGCACCGGTCAATCGTGTGCGATGCTTTGTCTACGATGTTCTCGGGGCCTTAGTGCCACTCTGACCTCTTCAATTGTCTCAAAGTCCTTGCAAATATCCTTTCAAGCATCCTCGAAAAGGTAGCAGCTTTACCATCCTCCTGTCTCAAGTCTCAGGCGCCGTTAACACAGTATAGGACATTCACATCAATCACGCCTCTCCGACCAACACTCTCTCCCACCTCATTCAGACCTACGCTCTCCGCCAGTGTACCCATATCCTTCGAGGGCGCGTCACCATTGGATCTCCTACCAAAGATATCCACACACCCAGCTTTAGGTGCTACGCAAGTACGATGCGGACCCCGAAATACGTTTAGCCCGAGTCATTTCGTACGGAAGAGGCGGCATGGATTCCTGAGCCGATTGAGGACGAGGAAGGGGAGAAATACGCTACAGAGGAGGAAAAGCAAGAATAGGAGTACACTCAGTCATTGAGGGGCATAATGCGATTCGCTTTGGTGCGCTGTATGATGAGATTTTGTTTGATATAGAATGGCTTTTGTAGAGATAAGCGCTACAGGGCTGAAAATTCATCCATGGTGTAAGATACTGCTGGAGAGGACAATGTTGTATCATAATGCAAGCACAAGGTTTTGATCAACGCCCCTTCGACTCTTTCTTGCACGGAGCTTGCTGGGTTTCTGTTGCAATGCCATCATTGCCATTATTATTCTTGCGATCACCAGCTGTCATTGTCGATCATTTGATGAGGCTCAATCACGGCTTCTACGGGAGGAAAAGCATATATAGAGCCAGCTTTATAGCTGCTCGGATCTGTCTTTCTTCTTTGGTGTTTTACGAACTACACCGGGCCATGCTTCGCCACTTGGAAGCTGATCTACTAGTCTAATTGTCGCCCATCGCTCAAAATTCACCTAATTTACGTTCGTTCTTAGTATTGAGGAAGGCAATGCTTGTGGCTTTCGAGGTAGTGGATAGGCTGAGCTTGCAGTTCACCAAAATTATGCAAAAGCAGGCCTTTTTTGTGGTTTATAACCACATGCAAAGACGGGGTAATATATCAATTGCATCATACCAAACCTCAAATTACGGCTCCTAGTTCATTCTATCGATCCACGTATACCTTTCAGACTTATCCACTACCGCCAGCTCGTAAACCTAACTAACAAAACGGTAACACAAACGTCTCAATGGACATAGAGGTTCATAACGTACGGTCCTCCACACAACTCCATACTGTTTCCAGCACATGGCATCTTACATCCCACGCTTGTATCAGTCATCGCAGCACCCGATAACAGCACAGATCCGCAGAAGCATTGAGATGCTATCCGTAGTTAATCTAATCAGCATTTGTACACTTTTACTCGAACGAATCCGCGTCAGAGATTTGAATGTTTTGAAACATACAGTATTCTGTGCCAAAAATGGGATACGAGGAGCAGAATGAAGAACAATATTCAGCTGTCATGGCCCCGCTCGATGTACTAGGACCTTGAGGTGCACGACTGACACTATCAGTCCAGCAACCTATTGGGGTGCTAAAGTGCATGTTAGAATTTCTTCCTTCTCGAATGTGGTGTAGACGGAGGTTTAAAACCTACATTGCCGTTGTCATCCTAGTGTAGGCAATGAGAGCACCAAATTGAAATACTCCCTTTGAAACCAGCAACATGTTGACGATTATGCAAAGGCTTTACGTGAGGAAACTCTGTTCATGCATTGTTCCTTGAGGGAAAAATCCACCTTCTTATAGAAGCTAGAGGTAACATATGAACCCCAAATGAGAAAGAGGTGGCCACTAGATATATTCTCCATACTTAATATCTACTTCTGTGTCTTTCTAGGTGGCGCAGAACCCGTATTTAAAGCTTTACAGCCCTTCAAAGCAACACAAAGGCCGAGGCTTTTAGTCGTATTGGTATCTTGTGATGCCTATGCTTACAGAAAAGAGCACCAGAGTAACACAAGTCGAACCCTAAATATTGAGCTATGTCGTTTTGTATTACTATGTGTATTTGTGGCGTTCTATCTCCTTTAGAGTGCGTGTCATCCAATATTGGTACTCAGAAATAACGCTCGAGGTAGTTCCTCGATCACTTATTGGCTTGGGAGGGATTTATTTACTGTTCTACTTGTGAAATTGAACAAGGCATATTGGCCTGCGGAAATAATTGTCAATGTAACACAGAGGTACCTTAATTTTGCTTGTCTTCTCTATTGCCGTGTACTAGGAATCATACTACATGGTAAAAAACTTTAACAGCTCAGAACTGTATTTTTAGGTACAATGGGCTTAAGTTATGGGATGCGCTGCCTTGATAATTCAGGCTAGACAGGCTGACAGAAGCTTATAGTGGGCTGTATAGAATGACCCTAATTTGCTGTAGAGTATTATCTGATCTGAAAATATAGAAGTCAAGTGAGCACTCAGGTATGGATTAGCGATGGCTGTTTAATTTACCCCCAGCGGTTTTCGCTTGTCAGAATCAATCAATCCGAGTCAATCATTTCTCCCTATTATCCGGAGTAGATCAGTGTTGATTCGAGTCTACAAAAATCTAATTGTGTCCTGACAGAGTTTCTAAAATAAACGGAATACGATGGCAGGAAAAGGATAAAGCATAGTTACGACTCTACGAGTATATAATTCAGTGCCCACGCAAAGTCATTAGTAGGCCTAAGAATCTAGGCTTAAGCAAAATAGAAGTAGAAACGTCAGGTACAATCTCTTACAGAAATGACGCATTCAAGCCTTTTAATCAAGTATGTCACTTGTAACTCTCTATGGCAGCAGCATAGCTGACTTCCCGTGGTGATCTTCACGGAGCGCCATAACTTTAACTCTCAGTGAAAAGATCATCTCATTACCCTGCCGAGCCCCTAATTCGACAATGCCCATAGCTTAAATAACATCTTAAAACTACCTGCCGGAGTATCAACCCGGATCCTCGATAGACTTAATCATTCTTCCAATTAGCGAGCTACTGAGAACGGGTTACGTACTGGATGTTGTAGGAGAACAACTCTAAAGTTCTAAGTTGGAAGTTGCCGAGGATCCTCTGGATGAGCTTAAGTATTTGCTAGTGTCAAATATATGTCTGTGTTACACCTCTGTGTTGCATTTTCGTGTCACATATACCTGAACTTGACCTTTTGCGGCTGGATCTCGCTTTTTACAGTCAGTTACTCGCGTGAACCAATCAAAGCCCATACTTCCTTTGCCAGGCGTTACGGTCATGCGGACCGACCCTTTTTTCATGCGAACTTTTGGACGACGAAATTCCAATCCATAACAATTAATATCCGTCTCTCTCAACAACCACTTAATTAAGCCTTGGGTGAGGGCATTATGCAGACTGTCCCAGCAATCGCTGCGCAACATTATTGTCGGCGAGAGGCCATAGGGCATCAGCCTCCTTTGGCGCACGTCGTGCAGCACAAGTATCGTGGCTCAGGCGGAAATTTCGCCGCCGTCTGTTGCTTGTCGTAGATCCCCATTGGCTTGATCTCCACGAGTTCTGTACGCACTGCGGCTGGCTTTCAGCCCCCAAATTCAAAAAGGCAAAACGAATTATCACTTCTCTGCAAAGCCTCGTCCATCTTTTCTTTATTCTTTGCAATTCAAATGCTTGAGCATGCTCGCCTTTCTCTCTTCTGCTGATCTTCTTTTCAATTCTTAGGACGAACATTACCTGCCTCTCTCTATCTAGGTACGACTGACTATAGCTGCCTCCATCCTAGCTTCAGCCTTGCCTCGCCATGAGTTTGTCTGAGAGGAGCTTGAATACCGTCAACCAGAACGTCCTCGGTCTTGTAGCACTTCTCGTCTCCCTTGTAGCTCTCCTCACAACCGTTCTACAGGTTCTGCAACAATATTTCTCGAGTGCTGAGGGTTATCGAAGATGTGCGGAATCGGTGATGGGCTTGTGGTACAAGGGGACACACAGAAAGCTACGCTTCCACGAATTTCGCTTCGAAGTCGTCTTCGAGACACCCGTCATCTTTGTAGCTCCGCCGGAGAATATCAGAGGTCCAATTGTTGGACGGGCTATTCATTATATCGATGGCACCCCAGAATCTTACGAAAATACCCGTGTCCTTAGTTCAGAAAAGCAGGATTCGGCCGACCTACAAGCTATTCAACGAGTACATACTGCCGACGATGAACGAGCCTCATGGCTCACGCTTCTCTCGGTCCTACAACGTAAGGAAAAGGAGTCTAGAGAATGGGACGAGCAAGAAAGACGTGAGAAACAGAAACCACCCCGAGGGAGTTCGAAAACACTTATCGGGCCACCAAAGTATGGACTCACCGTTGGTTTACAAAGTAAAACGAGGTCATGGGATTTCATGCCTGCCGCGATTACAAAACCCTACGCAACTTCTGCAATCTGGTAAGCACCATCTACTTGAGTTGATCCAAGAATTTGGCAATGCCTTACGGCATTCCTCGTCAACCATGCTTCATAACTCCGTGATTAGTCTCCTCACATATAACCTCTCCGAGATCAAGAGAGCTGACACCGACTCTTTAGCCATTTGGTTGAGATGATGTCCATGTTAGGAATATATTGGAAGGTGTTTGATCAGGAGCTTTGGAATCTCCGCGCTGAAGGCAATGGACATATTTTGACCTCAACTCAGGTTCACGTTAGTATTTCCACGGGGGACTATGTTCGCAACCTTGGCAGTAAAATTCCTCTGACGAATACTATTCTAGGGTCTAGGCTTGATGGTCACATTTGCTGTTACAGGCAAATCAAAATTTCAGGAGAATCGTGTTATTCCACATGAGGCCTTAAAGGAACTGGCTTTCGGGACTGTCCCGAACATCTTCGATGACACAGATTATCAAAAGGCTAATGAAGATGCTCGAACCATTGACCTGCAATTTGGGGAACCCGATGAAGTTGCACATACATTAGAGTCCCTGGGATGTTCGCTCGAGACCATAGAGAGATTCCAAAAGGACCATAAGCATATTTTCTCAGGTATGGACACGTACATTTTAAATTGCCAACGCAGACCCTTAACTTCATTCTAGTTTCCTTCGAGATTGTAGCTATGCTTGCGAAGGTTTTTCGCATTCGGGGAAGCAACTTCCGTATGATACCAAACCCAACTGCGGACAACTGGCTCAAGAATCCAGATCCAAGGAAAGCCTCTTGGAAAATCACTCTTCTCATGCAACTTTTCCAGCGTAGGTTGGCGGAAATTCGTGGTTCGGGAAACTTTTCTTTTGACCGACCAATCATCACAACTATTTCGGAACATTGGGTCATCATCAACAGAGAAGGATGTTCTGATGACGATGCAAAGCTTAGCATTGAGGCTAAGGAAGCGATACACAATGCTATCGATGATGTGGACAAATACTTATTGCAAGACGTCAAACAAGCGGATTACATAAACGTCCTAGTTTCTCACCTCGATACTGTGATAGAAATTCTAAGCGACGCGAAAGCCCAGCTTAATTCTCTTGTACTTTCGAACAAGGAGGAGCCGTTCATGAGAAATTACTTTGACCATATCCTACCTGCTATCAGAGATAAGCCTGATGCAGCAGGCGAGCAACCGAGTGACGAGGAGAAAAAGCTGAGAACCACGATCTGGCTCATCTTAATATTTCGAATGCTATGCTGGCTTTTGCTTCATGACTTCGATAGCCATGATGTGAAGCGCGTGCCGTCGGACCTCAAGGGGAGTCGGATGCCAATCTTCATTGGTTGAGACTCGAGGGTGTTAGGAAACGCTATTTTGGAGGCATTTTAACTATCACTATCTCCGTTTTGTACAACAGCAACTGCTGAAAAGCATTTCACGACAGCCTTACGAACCGTTTTCTGGGAGGTGTATAGGTGTTCAGGCTCTTGCGGCATATTAACCTTGTAGGCTAGTGATCAAAACCTTAGCGATTGGTGTTCTTGGGGTTTCAGCATTTACGAAGAAATTTAAAGAAGCATAATACAGGCAATCTTACAGCATTATGTATTGAGGCTTTAGTGTCATCTGCATCATAATGAGTCGATGACTTACCGCTTACCTGGCTTGTTACTGGCATTCACTCTACGTCTACACTCGCCTCACGAGGCTTCGATATGTTTGATAAGTACTAATGACATTTGCAGAAATTGGTCTCTTTCCATGGGTCTAGTCATCCTCCAGTCCCAAAGCCGCTCTTCTTGTTGGCGCGTTTGGATCAAAGTATGGCTTCTCAGCTAAGCTGGTGACACGAGTACCGTGCCTGGGCTCCGAACCTTCGTAATCCCATGAAGCATTGTGGATCGTGATCCTGTTATCCCACAAAGCAGAGGTCCTTGGTGTCCACTTGAAACGGACTTGGATATCGACTGTTCCAGTGTTAGTATTGTCTCTTTCAAAACAGTTCTAGGAACTAATACATGATCTAGGAGTAGCCATGCATATTTAGCGAGTAAAGAAATGGCGCAGCTCCAGATAAGATGAAATCAAGACTACTAACCATTCTTCTCATATACATCGTAAAGGTAGTTCAAGATAACGTCACTTTCTGCCTTATCCAAGCCGACAATCTGCTTAGTCATTGCTCTGTTGACCCAGAGAGCCTTCCATCCAGTAGCTGGGTGAACACGAACGAGAGGGTGGGTTCGCTCGATGTTGTGAGGACCTTGGGTTGGGTCATCACGGTTGAGGTATTGGTGGGCAGAGACGTAAATTGCTTCTTTTCCATCGATAATCTTACGGAAGTCAGGAGAGAGCTTAGAGTACGCCGAATAGCCGCTGGCCCAAAGGGTGTCTCCCCCAACACTTGGGACGGTGTCATTGTGTAAGTGAGTGATTCCTGCTGGCTGCCGCTCGTGGACAAGATCGCTAATTGGCAGCCTGTTAGTTTTTGCAATCGGATGCGTTAAGGGATATCTTACGTGTGCCATCTGCTGGCGCCGCCAGGATTTCTGAAAGATGCCTTTCTCTCGGTCGCCCAGAGGGCTGGCCAGATAATAGAGACTCCTGGAACACCTGGGACATGGGGAACCAGAGGCTTCGGATTATTAGTAAGGAACATGCTATTCGAAGCAAGAAGGTGCTTACATGGACCTCTACCTCGCCATAGTACTCGCCTAGGGCCTTCTGTTGCTGAGGAGAGAGATCTTGATCCCGGAAGAACACGACACTGCGTTCGGCGATCAATAGAGCTAGCTCATCCTTTTGCTATTGAGGGAACTGATATCAGCGCCGCTTCACTTATATTCTGCAAGAAGACGCAAGAGGAACAATATTTCTGGGAACACAATCTGGTCTAAAACGGCAACTCTACGTAGCGAAAATACACACCTGGTCTGTCAGGTCCTTCAACTGCAAGCCCACGATTTCGGTTCCAATATGGGCCGTGAGGTCTATGACCTCCTTAGCAGCACTGAACAAAGCTGATTTGGATTTGTCAGCCCTCGCACCGGCGTCAATGTGCTCTCTTGGAGTATTGCGGATTGCAAAGGCATCATCTAAGTAGAGCGGTGCAGCAACATCTTCTGGGTAGCCCTTCGACAAATCAATGCCAGCCTTTTCAAGGCGAGCACGAGCTGGTTCAGGGAGGGGTACTTCGACCAGTCGTTTGGATGGAAGCTTGACATCTTTAATTCCTGGGTGCTGTCCGTAAACGGGGTGTTAGCAGTTACTTCTTCTGTAGGGGATTTAGAGTTGTTGCTCCCAAGACATGTCTCGAGAGAAAACGTCTTGGAAGGGGATGTCTCAAGAGGAACTCCTCTTAAAATACTCCCGAATAGGAATGAAAGTGATCCCCCTATACGTACTGCAGGGATGCTATAACTCCCCAGGAAAGGACAATAACTGCGACGTATAT
>JAJONI010000011.1:54781-80067 GCA_022190145.1 Pezicula rhizophila
GAGATTAGTAGTAACTTGTTTGGTACGGTAGATACAGTACAGTACAGTAAGTAAGTGTAAGCGCTCTGTGGAGAACTAATCCAAGAAGTAACAACCGTTTTCTACGAGCAAGATGACTTCTTTTATCCGATTTCTCTGGCTAAATTGCCCCTCTCTTCTCTTCTGATAATAGTAGTAACGTATTAGCACAATACTTTGATTTCTAATATTCGCAATCCTATGCGTCGCTATGGATGCTATCGCTTGACTTAGTGGTGTTGTCTTGGAGGGGTGACAGCACGCAAGATTTACCCCACATTGCACCACAACCACCAAGCTATACTGTACCAAGTGAACCCAAGTGAGCTCAAGTGAACCAAATCACATCCTAGAGGCTACCCGTTTTCCTTATCTGTCCGACTCCTTTGTTTAATTCGACAGGACTCTCCATGGCGTATTGTACTGCAGAAGCACAACATCAAATACGCCCAATATGATGGAAGCTCGATTTTATATCACTGGATTCGGTATGCCGAGGCCATTTATTTGCCGCGATATCCTTCACAGAAGATTGCCAGAGGAACTTGGTCAGATCACACATACATACCCTTTCCTTTCTCCACCAGCTCGGGCACCGGAGAAGCACGTAATAATGGATGGCTCCTTTCATCATGAGGACCCTGGAATACGCAAGCGGTGGTTTGAGTACAGTCACCAGGGTGCTTGGAAATATATGGCTCTGGTGGCCCACATCCCATGGTCACAGTTATAAGTACTCAAAGCTGCAACCTGCAGCTGGCCAAGCCGCTGCTGAACTTTTATCACTTTCTTCCATGGCGGCCGACAAGAAACTCGCTCACTCCCCTGAGATTGAGGCTGTTGCTGGCTCTATTTCTGGAGTTGGAGATGATGGACTAGATGGACTAGACGAACTAGACGGACCTCAGGAATACAAGAAAGCACCATGGTGGTCTTACGTTTGGGATTACGACCCAACGCGAACGCAAAAGGAGCGGAAATTCGTTCAAAAGCTCGATTTTTCCCTCTTAACCATCCTTTCTCTCGGTTACTTTATCAAAAATCTCGATTCGACTAACATCTCCAATGCCTACGTCTCTGGCATGAAAGAAGCATTGAAGATGAATGGTAATGAGCTAAATTTGATCGATGTAGCTTGGACGGTTGGTTATGTTATTGGTCAATTGCCTAGTCAGTTGATTCTTACAAAGGTTAGACCGAGTATTTGGATTCCGAGTTGTGAGATTGTGTGGACTATTTTGACCTTTTGTTTGGCTGCGTATGTTATTTCTCTTCTCTTCTTGGTAGTGAGGTATAAGTGCTGAAGTCTGAAATATTTAGCACTTCAACGTCAGGTCAAGTCATTGCTCTTCGCTTCTTCATCGGATTTGTGGAATCAATCTTTTATCCTGCCGCCCACTATCTAATAGGTATATAACAAAGCCTTAGACTTGTTAATTTTAAGTCTTTCACTAAGGAAAAATACAGGTTCCTGGTACACACCAGCTGAGCTTGGTAAGCGAGCCTGTGTTTTCCATGCTTCCTCTGCTGCTGCAGGAATGTTCTCAGGGTATCTCCAAGCAGCCGTGTACAAAGGACTCAATGGTACACTTGGTCATGCAGGCTGGCAGTGGCTGTTCATCATGGACGGCATAATCTCACTGCCCATCTGTTTCGCCGGCTTCTGGCTCTATCCTGTAAGCCATAACTCTTCTGTCCCCTTAAAATAGATATTCCCCAAGTTTCTACCAATTCGAGAAAACCAAACTAAGATTCCATAACCATCTAGGATTTCCCAGAAACAACAAGAGCATTCTTCCTCAACTCAAGCGACCGCGAACTAGCAATTTTACGTATGAAGAAAATAGGTCGGAAAGAACGAACACGTTTAGGTTGGGGAGTTCTAGGACGTGTATTTGGACGATGGCATGTATATGCTTTAACGGTTCTCTATATAATCTTCATCAATGCCGGTCCATCATCAAGCATCAATCCATTAAGTCTCTGGATGAAAGCAACGGGATGGAGCGTCACCAAAATCGTAAGTTGTTATAACCCTACCATTCAACTGTGCAATTTACCTACCACCTTTATATAAAATAAAAGGACAAATCAACTAATAAACAATTAACGCAATAGAACATAATACCAACCGGTCAATCAGCAGTCCAACTAGTAACAACAGTCCTCTTCTCAATCCTCTCAGATTTCCTCCGTAAACGAGCTATTGTAATGTCAATCTCAACATTCTTCGGATTATTTGCATCCTTATTACTAGCAATATGGTATATACCAGTCGGATTAAAATGGTTCGCTTATTTTATCTGGAAGGCTGCTGTTGCTTATGGCCCGTTGAGTATGTCTTGGGCTAATGAGATTTGTGGTGGTGACGCCGAGGAGAGAGCGCTGGTTTTGGGAATTATGAATGCTAGTGGTTATGCTTTTAATGCTTGGTGGGTTGTTTGTTTTCTTTTCCTTTTCTTCTTCTTCCCATCTGGTCATAATGTCAAATTATGGACAAGCGGAATCTAAACTAATACCCACTCTAGGCTCCCCGTCCTCACCTACCCAGCAAAAACAGGACCCCGATTTAAGAAAGGTTTCATCTACAGTACCTGCGCCTTTGGAGCGCAATTCGGCATCACAGCACTGGTCGCTTTCTTACAAAAACGAGAAAATCGACAAAAAAGAGAAGAGAAGGAAGCCAATGAAGCTAGTATTATTGGCCAGGGAGAACAAGAGAGAGACGAAGAATCTGATTCGTATCATGGGTCTGAAGGGCCAGTTTTGCCTTCTGTTGGCCGATGATAGAGATAGAGGTGGAGGGGAAGATGAGAGAGAGTAGTTCACGAAGAACCGGTATGCATTTTGTGCTAAGTTTTCTATGATACCCCAACCCACCGTTTCAACACCAATAGATATAACGCCTTTTATGTCCAGTTTTTCCATATTAGCGCTATTAAGAGTATTTTCATCTCTCATTTTCATATTGCTCTTCTTTCTTTCCTGTGTCTCGGGCTGTACCACCTAAAAATCTTCTTTTCGAATCCCTCCTCTTTCACACATACTTCTAAAGATTCCGCCCTTTTCATACAGCGCAATCGGGGTATCTAACTCTGCAATCCTCCCTTGATCCATGACACAGATGCGATCATAGTTAATAATCGTTTTTAGACGATGTGCAATACATAACAGTGTCTTTCCTTTGAATCCCTGACGTATCGTATTCTGAATCTTATCATCGGTTTCCATGTCTACGGAACTAGTAGCTTCGTCACAGACAATGATCTGAGAGCCACGGACGAGAGCACGAGCTAGGGCCATAAGCTGGCGCTGACCGAGGGAGAAGTTGAGACCTTCATCTTCGACGATGCCATCTAAGTGGATACGACCCGGCGAAGGATCATCGAGAGCTGCATCGGCGGTAACGAGATCGGATTGGCGCAATGCGGACCAGAGTTCGAGATCGGTATGTTCATTAAATGGATCGAGATTGCTGCGGATGGTACCCTTGAAGAGAGTTGGGTCTTGAGGGATGATTGCTAATCGGGAGCGAAGATCATGGAGGCCTATTGTGGAGATGTCAATGCCGTCGATGGTAATAGAGCCTCCTGAGAGCTCGACTAATCTGAAAAGTGTTGCCATGATAGAGGACTTTCCGGCTCCGGTACGACCTACGACTCCAATACGTTCACCGCCTTTGACGTGCATGGTTAAACCACGAAGAACCAATGGTAAGTTAGGCCGGTATGCCATTTCGACATTGTTGAAGACTATCTCTCCAGATTCAGGCCAAGAGCTTCGCACATCGATGGTATGTAGTGGCGCTTCTTCTTCAAGCTGAGTGCCATAGTAATGCAGTCGCTCAGTAGCATTCATGCCATTTTCGACTTCTGCGAGCTGACGGACTGTGAACTGAATCATTTGGACAATAGACAGGATATAACTCAACACTAGGCCAGCAATAGATGGGTTTACGTTGAAACGAGATGTGACCACGAGGATTCCCGTTGTGAACACCAGCAGATTACTAAATATAGTCAGCGAAGTTATATATGGGGGTAACCACAACTATAGACGTACCCAATGAGATCCAAACGTGTGGAAAGCCACCGCTGGTTTGCAAAAGTTAAAAAATAAGCGGCATCCATCTCATCAATAGCCTCCCGAATGCTCTTGACAAAACGGTCTTGCAACCCATAAGCACGAATGCATGCTGTTCCTGAGAGACCCTCGCTAAACTTCGCAAATACATTCGATCGGAGAACGGACTCAAATCGCTTCACTTCTCTTGCCGAAGCCCTGTAATAACCAGATGCGACAAGGAACAGGATGAACAGAGGACCAAGGGCAATAGCGAAGTAATGGAAGTAAGCTATGATAAGGGCGAAGACTGACGTTATCATCGCGAGTGTCAAGAAATACATTCTTATAGCATCTGTCAAGTTATTGTCCATAACATCAACGTCTCTTGAAAATCGGTTAGTAATTCGTCCGAGTGGGGTGGTATCAAAAAAGGACATAGGCGCTCTCAGAGCCCGAGTTATTGCACGATTTAGCATGGCTTTACTGGCAATGGTTCCAAACATGGTTAGTGCAAAAGCAAAGAAGAAGAGCATCAGAGCCTGAGCAGCTCCTAAGGCGGCATAAACTCCAATGTAGGTTCCGCTTGAGTAGCCGAACTGGTTGCTATAGCGAATGTCAGCATTTTAAGGCCAGTATTTCAATCAAGAATTGTTAAATACCTAGTCCACCAAGACAGCCACAGACTAGTAGCGATGTTGGCTCCTTGCGACAGAAGGAGAAAGAGTATAACGAGAGGGGCGTTGAGTATTGTCCCCGATGCCCGTACGTAGTCGACATAGACGCTCCACGGCACACTTTTTATAGCCCTCTCCTCAGCTTGCATTAGAGCAGCACCCTTCTTCCTCCTTTTCAGCGCTTTCTTCTCATTCTCGACGTCATCATCGTCGACAGTAGCCTCAACCTCATGTTCTTCCTCGACAGCGGTGGTTTCCATTAGTAGCTGAAATCCTTTATGATCCCTCATTAGATTATCGAAACGGTCTATTGCCTGGATTTTCCCATCCTCTAACCAGATGATTCTGTCGCAGCGATTGAGGACCCATAGCTGATGGGTAGCTAAAATGCGAGCCTTGTTCTTCAAAAGCCCCATGATGGCATTGTCAAATATATGGCGACCTACATGGGCATCGACTGCACTAAGGGGATCATCCATAAGGATAAGATCTGCGTTAAAGTAGATTGCCCGTGCGATATTGAGTCGCTGCTTCTGACCCCCAGAAACAGTAATACCACGTTCACCAATCTCAGTCAAGTCTCCATGAGGAAGCATGTCGAGATCCGGTTTCAATGCACAAGCCTCTACCACTGTTTTGTACCAGTCTTTATCGTACTCCTTTCCAAACAGAATGTTCTCTTTTACCGAGGTATTCTGAATCCAAGCATACTGTGGACAGAAGGCTCTGTTGGCACCAAGCTTGATCTCTCCTTTCGTTTTCCGCATATCGCCGGCGAGAGCTGCTAGAAGTGAACTCTTTCCACTGCCAACGCCACCAATGACAGCAACCAACTCATTGCGGCCAATGGTAAAGTCCATTCCGTATAGTTTGAAGGGATCACGATCTCCCAGGAGGGTGCTCCCATCATCTGGTGTCTCTACCTCTGAAGTCGGGACCACGGTCTTGACGGCATTCTTCTCGTCCTTAGCAGCCTGCTTTTGATCCTTCTTTCCCTGCTTGATCTCCTCCTTGGTCTGGGTTTTCCCTGGTATCTTTGGAGCATCTGGGTCTTGTGTCGCGGTGCGTTCCCAGGTAAAGTCGGCATTTCGGATTTCGACTGCGTGCTTGGCTTCAAAATCGAAACTATCATCTTGTTCTTGTTCCTCGCTCATCAGATACTCCTGGATTCGGTAAACCGATGACCATGCATCAATAACCTGACCAATAACCAGCGGAAGCAAGTTGAGCGGCATTCGAAGCGAGTTGAACAGCGCGAGAGAGGAGAAAACATGTGCCGGAGCGAGATCGTGAGATGTGAGCGAGTACGTGATGAAAGCCAACATGGATGCAAAAATAGGCAATGACATCGATACTGCGTTGATTGCGTTTCGAATAGCCAATAGGACCTGAATGGATCGAATTTCCCGATTTCGTATCTCGTTAAGCCGGGCCAAGAATGAGCTTTCCCAGCCGAAAAACTTGACGAACCTGACTGCTTGTAGGATTTCTTGAGTCAGACTGACTCTCTGATCTGTGATCTTGTTGATCAATTTTCTCCTTCGGAACAGCATTTTGACGGCTTCGGTAAGAGCAGGCAGTCCAATAATCAGAAGACCAAATCCTGCTAGGGCGCTGTAGGTCAAGTTGATGAGAAGCAGAATCAGTGTAATAATGCAGGAAACTGGTGCAGTCCAAATCAGATGGAACATGCCAGATGCTTGATCAATACGATACGTATCAACACTCATCAGATTGACAACCCGACCATTTGCCCAACCAGTTCCATCTCCAGCCACTCCTTTACCTGCGTCAGCAGTGGTAGTTTTCGCGCCTGATGGTGCTTTATTTGGATTCTTCTTAGATTTCTTATTTTCCTTGGCCTCGTCGCCATTCTTCTTTTCTTCGTTAACGTCCTTGATCTCTCGACCTCCAGCTTTGGCTCTTCCTGAGATGACCATACCTATAATTCGAATTAGTACTTGATCTGCAGATACTTATTGCGCAGTAACACAAATGCCCAGTGATTGACTTCCACTCAGTGATCCAGTGATACGTACTTTTCTCGAAAATAATAGAAATGAGCACCGCTCTTGCTTGGCCTCCACACATCATACCACGGTAAATAAACTGATTCGTGCCCAAACTCTGGCATATCTGCATAAAAGTAATGCCAATAACAAGTCCAATTCCCTTTCCTATATTCGGCGCAGGTTGCCCGGAATGTTGCGCAATATATGCATCCTCGGCAAATTGAATCAGGTAACGAAGTGTAAATGGAGAGATGACTTGGAATATATTGGCGAAGAATTGGCAGATTCCTCCGAGCCAGAACTCCATCTTGAATGTCTCGTGCATGGCGAATAGTAGAGGGTATTTATCGCCACGGGCTACTCGTTTCTTGAAGGATGCCTGGAGTTTTGTAGTCATGACTTCTGCGCTTCGATCAGGGTTGACGGTCCATATATCATTAGCTTCGAGCTGTCGTTTATAGCCGGTCTATTACAAAGTTGGTAAGTAGATTGCTGAATTTTGAGAATGCGTGCAAGACTTACAGACATGAGTGGTGACATCCATTGAAAATAAACTAGACTTAGAAATGGGGCGTTGTATTCTCTGCAGACGGTGCGTTCCTCTGGGACGGATGGAACACCCCCCCATCTCAATGGATTCAATTTGTTATACCACTTCTTCTCTAGCTCAACATGCGACTCAGTCCTTGTCAGAGCACTTCCAGTAGTAGCATTGCTCTTCGTATGTTCCAAAGCAGCCCTCTTCTCATCACTTGAGCTATCAGGACTGGAGGGCTCTGCGTGAGTCTCTATGTATTCCTTCTCAGCACCACCAACATCTAGTTGCTCGTTGGAATTCGTAGTGTTGACTGCGCTAGCTGGATCAGCCGACTTGTACTCGTCTTGACCAGGGTTCTGGTTTGAGTCCGCCATGATGTCCTTGGGTTCTGGCAGATGACAAGGCGATATCAGACCTGTAGGTCAGATCTGGAGATGCAGGTGAGGAGGAGGAGGAGGAGGAAACATGGGGAAATAAAAAGGTATGAGGCAGAGGCGCATCATACACAGCTTACATATTACAGGATCCCACTCACTCCATTACTCAACGGGCCCCGCCCAGTTGGAGTTGGGCTCAAAGAGTCCAGAGGGGTGCGCACTACTACATTACCTACGGAATTAGACGCACCTTCCCTGGAGAGTTTTACCTCACAACCTCAAGGTCGGAAAGCGAAGTATCTACAGGGATTAGCTTATCTACGCTGCGTAAAAAGGCTCCGGGCAACGTCAGCCCGCCCAACTCACCGATTGCTTGATTCTAAGCGAAACCGATTGAACTGACATGCTCAAAAAAAAAAAAATAAAAAAAATTACAACACTTGCGATTGGTCAATGCAGCATGGAGAGAGCCTGGAGCCTGCAAGCATCTTGGGTATTCATCCTGGTCAAATATCCCGAGATCAGATAAACGGGGAAACCTTTCAGACAAAGAAGTACCAAATTTTATTTTCCTCCAAAACATTGCCCGAACATCTGTCCAAAGACATGAAACTAGCTTGAATCAACAGTAGCTAGCTATCGGTCTGAATTTTAGCTCTTGGGTCCGTTGCGTTCGGTTACCGTGTAGTACCTTAGTTAGCTATACAGTAAGAAGGACAGCAGGGTAAAGAAAGGTAGGTAGGTAGGTAGGTAGGCTGGTGGACGTAACAGTAACACCACGAGGTGATGCGCCATTGCAGCAGAGCTAAGCTATTAGACCAGGGAGCTAAGAATTTCCGAATCCCCGTAAAATCCGTCCTCTCAAATCCACTCCGTCGCCGTAGTAGGAAAATGAAAACAGCTTGAACTCCGTCCCTGCTAAAATCTCCGTTAGCCGCACATAAAGGTTGCCGTTTATGGCACTCAACGTTCATCCCCGACCATTGCTCAACGCTTTCAACGTTGTCAAAAAGGTCACGAATACTCCGATCACAATATGTAGCACTGACAGCTATTGAAGCAAAACATAAGTGTTTCTATACAATACAAATGTTACAACTTTTGCCAAGCAAGTGCTTCAAAGCACTGCACTACTCAGGTTGTTCTTGTTCGGGGTTATTGGTTGCGAACTGTCTTAAGTCCAGCCATGACCTCCATACTCGGTACCGATGCGAAGATTCACAGGAGAAATCCCCACCTCGCAAGATAGTTCGGGACCGAGAGCGGCACTTTCAGGACAACTAAGGCAAGCCAAAAATCCTAGCTCTTGTAGCATACAATTCCTTCAGATGTCAGCTGTCAAGCCTCCTATATTCGCATGAAGGAATGAACACCATCTCATACGCGAGTCCCTATAATTCAAGGTCAAAGCTCAAATCTTCAATCGTTGCCCGCCAAGAGATCCGGTCTGTAATTGACTCTGGGAATGAAGCTTGTATTGGCGATTCATCACGTTATCGAAAACCTTGCTAGCTAGCGACATCTGGGGTAGTCAGTGCGCTCAGGCCTAAAAATCAGAATAAACGTTCGTCAATATATATGACGAGACAAAGCATGCGAGACTAGAGAGTCAGACAAAAATACGATTTAATCAGCGCCCTTTCCCTCACATGACCCCACAACCAATCCCATACATAGCCCTCTCTACATCCTTCTTGACCTGATACCAATCTGCTCTCCTTTCTGCAAATTCATAAACCTCCTCCGCCCTAAATATCCCATGAAAGCGATCACCATCAGCGATAATGGTGGCCATCTCCTTCGCATGGCTGCGATCAATGAGATAGATCTGACTCAACTCCCTCAAAGCTTTGAAGTATTCTAAAAGATCCTGATTCTTCAGCGTTCGGATATATCCGAAGTAGATGTTGGTGTCGGAAATCAGCTTGATGGCCCCGTCGACACTAATGCGTTGGCGCTTCAGGTGCTTGCAAAGTGCTGTGAAGAGTCGAAGCCCAACTTCTTGATTGAAGACGTCAAGCATGGTCTTGTCGGTGCTCCCCACTAACATCTTTGTGTGCGACTCGACGAGTGAGACGACAAGCTCTGCAGCTGCTGTAGGGCCAATATCAAAGTCCTGCACTTTCCCACCAATTGCTGGCGGAGGATTGTAATCTGAAGGAAGCTGTGTTGTCGCGCAGATGTATTCAACTTCATCCATGAGGACATCAATGCCCTTGTTCAATCCAGCAGCAACTCTTTCGTCAAGCATCTGCTCAAATTTCTTCTTCGCTTTTCCGGCTGGGTCCAAAAAGTCATTGCGATCGGCTAGCTTCGTAGCCGCCAATTGTTGTTCATAGAAGACATCGATCATCTGAGATATTAGGTCTCCCACGTTCACGAGCTCTAGGAATGTAACAAGGGGAGCAACGCCTTGTTTACTATGTTCGCTCACTTCTCGCGGATTGTATTTCCCGAGATGATCAACAGCCTTGTCAAACCCAGTCTTCACATGCCTAGACCCCAAAATCTGGAGCAGAAATACAAAGATGGCTATGCACTGTTCCCGAGCTTCCTCTCCTGTCTGACCTCCTACGCGAACAAAGAGCGCTGCACGCTCGATACTCGCTTTGGCAGTGTGGATAAGATCCAACGCAATTTCAATGCTGAACAACGACCTAATTCCTTCAAGCCTCGAGGCCATGAGCGCAGCCTTTGCTGCGAGTTCGTCTGTTGGAGCCTCAATGGGAAGGGGTGAAGGTGTAGACATACGATTGGGGTTAGCGCCCGGTGTTTGTGGCCTAGAAGGGTATGGGGATGTTGTAGATGGCATCTGCATGCTTGCCCGATTTGCTGCTATCTGCTGGGCGGTCGTCTGGACAGGCTTGGGGGCAGCAAATGGCGAAGATATTGGTAAACTTGGAAGAACATTGACGGGCATCATGACGACCTTCTTGAACGAGCTCAAGAAATCCTTTTTATCTGCCTGGCGGTTGAAGTTTGCCATAAAGAATGACTCCGTTGTGGCATCTTGTTCTGACAGTTTGTTCTCCCAATTAGCCACTTCCGCTTCCGCCAATCGTTTGAAGTTGTCAAGCTCATCTTGGAGATATAAGTCCACGTGTGGCTCAAATACTTTAGCAACTACGGACTTTACCTTCTCTGGAAAGTCATTGGCTGAATTCTTGGAAGGTTTAAGCGTTGCCGCAAAACGCACGGTTTGTTCGAATATCCCAGACACCGCTTTAAGGTATGTTGGTATACTCCTCTCGTGAACTTCATCAAACAGAGGGATTACATATTCCATGAGTATGTCATCGCCCACCTTTTCCAGAAGAATTTGAAAGACATCTTGTCCCGGCGGAAAGACGCGGCCGATGATATCGGACTGCTCATTCAATTTTCGCGACAAGCGCTGTAAGAACTCTCGGCAAGGCTCAAGCACTATACTTTCAGATGAAGCTTGGTTGATGCAATCCATAGAATTCCCAAGCATCTCCTGATCCGAGAATAAAGGATGCTTTTGCACAAAAAGCTCAATACCGGCATGTCCGCCGTTAAGCACGTCCAGAACATGGGCATACCGGCGCATTCTTCCGTCAACATCCCATGCTTCATACCCTTGTTCAAATTCTCTCAAGACAGCATTTTCAAATATGCCAACCATAGTAGTGAGCTTTTCTTCACGCTGTCTCCATCCTTGGGCCCAATCACAGCGGGAAAATATCTGCAGCTGAGCGAGCATTTGTGCTTGTTGCTCTGGATCTCGGTAAACTCGAAATATAACAGGGTCGACATGGCTCCTTGATTTTGCAAGGTCATAGTAGAAAGGTGCTAGAGCTGCATATATCTTCCCATACTCCTGCCTTGCAGAACCACGTATAGACTTGACTCCAGAAAATATATTGAGCAGGGCTTCAGGTTCCAGCATCGGTGTTCGCGGTCCTGGGGTAGGATGCGTGGGAGTCGATAATGTCAAGGTCTCAAACCCATCAACCGGGAGTACTTCATGAGATTTCCTCTGCCTTTCCTCTTCTAATCCGGCATCGAACAAAGTCGTGCTTGTCTTCCGTATTCCTGCATTGCCATTAACCCCAATCCCAGTCCGTTTTGTTTCCTCTTCGGTACGAATCCTCATCATTTCCCTCTTCATTTTCATGGCATCTTCAAATCGCTTCCTTGCCTCGGACTCATTCCAGACGCCCATAATCTTCAGCCTTTGTACCCATCTTGAGTCTTCGTAGACCATCTCCAGCATCCGTTTGGAGGTCCGCCCAAAATTGATGAGATCAGGAATTTGGAGGAAGTCTAGAATAGTTGATATAATCTCGGCAGGTAGGACAGACTTGCTTTCAATCATTTGGGTCGCCTTGAGAGAGTTCAGGATGTTGTTCCTGTTCGAGGCCCCTCCGCCATTTGGCAGAGCGCGTTTGAAATTCGACATTGTGTGGACGATCGAGGTTCGTTTAGATCGTGAAATTCATGCACAGCAGCAGCCAGAGCCTACTGAATATCGTGTGAGCTACTCATGTCTGGTCTGATGTGGTTGTCGAGAGTTCGTGTCGTTGCCTTGAACAGAACTTCGCTTATTGCACGCCAAGGCGAGGCTGACTTACAAGGCTGATAATATTTGCCGTTGAAATCCCTAATTGCAAAGATCTTAGACATTTATACTTATCTAGGGACAATGCCCTTGAAAGTAAACCAAGTTTGCACCAAGAAGTCGCAATAAAGACAGATATATTCAGTAGCAATATCTCCATTTCCGAGCAATATTCCAGCTTCCACTGTATGCCGTACTTCAGAGATTGAACCAAGGTTTCGGCAGATCTCGAAAAGAACGGGGATGCATTTGCAACGGAAGACATCAAGACCCCATTCAGATAGCGAATCCTATAGAAGTCATGATATGATGTGCATCGATACACCTCCATCTTTTAATACAAATACATGATATACCTCCTTTGACTCCAACATACATATGTCTACCATGTATCGCAAATCCAGTTTAAGCTTCATCCCGTCGTTGCTCAGCAGCCTCCGCGCCAAGGTGTCTTCGTATGGCATCGTTATTTCTCAGTTGATGGTTTCCAATGTGCTGATTCGCCCTTCTTTGTCCTACACCACCAAACAAGCAATCCCACAAATCCTCATTCTCGACCATTTCACCTCCTTTCTTGGCCATGAGCCGCGTTAAAGAGGCTTGCTGTAGTTCCATAGAATTGGCTGCCTCAAGGTTGCTATCAAGAAGTACTTCGGGTGTCGATTCCTTTGACTTGCCTTTACCCTTGAATATTGATCGGCCTATATGCTGCATGCGTCTCTTTACCGATAATTCATATATTGATTCCTCAACAGTTCCATCAGCAAGATAGAGCCACACATTAGTCTCCTGTTTTTGACCAATTCGGTCCACTCTAGCAATAGCCTGAAGCTCAATCGCTGTATTCAGCAATGGCTCGCAGAGGAAAACATGACTGGCATTGACAAGGTTTAGACCAGATGAATGAGCACGTGCATGAAGCAGAAAACATTCAGTACTAGGGTCTTCTTTGAACTTCTTAATCCCGTCCTTCTTATCAATGGAAGCATAACCGATTCGGTATCTTTCGAAAGCCTGTGCCAACACATGCAGAAAGTCCTTAAACTGTGAAAAGATAATTGACTTAGCACCTGGATCCGACTCCCGCAGCCAGATAAGATGGCGAGCAAGGGTATCCACCTTAGTTGTGAACGATGGTCCATCAAGATCGATGTTCTTGATCTCGGCTAGCTTCGTTTTGCTGACCTCCGAATAGATAGCTGATTTCCTAGAGCCTGTGGTAGGGGAGGATCGTCGATTAGGACTTTCATGCACGTCCTCCGTTTGAACTGATAATTCTTGGGGTTTGTATGTAATATCATGCAAATCTGCTTGAATAAGACGTCTCTTGCAGACAGGGCAGTTGTGGTGAGCTACAAGCATTGTTACTAACATTCAATAGGTCATGATATAAGACTTACCGCTCCACCAGAGCTGAATACACTCTTTACAGAACTGGTGACCACAGACAGTAAGAGCGCCCATTTCGAATGTCTCTCGACAAATGACACATATACGCTGCTCCTTGGGGTTTTCTGTCTCTTCTCTGAGGTGTTGTAGATATCGTCTCTTTGCCTTGGAAGTTGCAATCTTCTGCGCGAGTTTATCTTCATCCTCTACTATTTTCGCAAGGACTCTCTCATTATTTGGTCCTTCATATGGGGCGACCATGTCGCTGACTTGTTGCAACTGGCGATAAAACTCCAATCTAAGGTTCATAACAGACGTAAACAGCTCTATCTCTTTCTCTAGTGCAAGCGACACTTTCGTCTGTTCAGTCAATTGCTTTTGCGTAATTCTAAGCTGCTTTTCTACGATGGAAAGTTCAGCTTGAGCCCGGTTGCTACCATTATCTGCATCGATTTTGAGCGACGCAGCTAGTGCACGAAGATCAGATACAACGCCTCGAACTGATCCCATATCTTTTGACGGCTTGAGTTCTTGTCGTATACGAAGTAGTTCTATTGTCTTTTCAGGAAACGCTCCTCCGCCCTCCCTTGCAAGTCGCAGAGCTAACTTCACATCGTATTCTGTGAGTTGGTTTTGTTGTCCGGTTAGAGCATCGTAACGATCAGTACCAACTGCTCTTAGAGCCTGTACGTAAACCATAACCTCGTCTTGTGTCTTGGTGGACTCCTCATATTCTTCTCCAGTGATGTCTTTACCCTCATCTTCATCAACCAGGGGCCGTAACAAAAATTGGATAGTCTGCTCCCTCCATTCGTCTAATCGATCAGCCTGAGCATCCAGAGCAGCTGCCAGAATGTCTAATTGCTCCATTATACGACGGCTCTCAAGACCGCCTTTCGGGGGATTCGAAAGAAATTCAGGAATCTGCACGAAGTCCTGTACCGCTGCTCTCTTGGCAATAGTCTTCATGCGCTTATCTGCTTTATTGGAGATTTCTTGTAAAATTTCCTGTCTCAATCGCTTAGCTTCTTCATAACCGTCCGTCTCCAACTTCTCCAGAGCTTGAAATTCAGGAGAGTCTGGTTTGGTCATATCTTTATCCGACTTTATCTGAAAATGTGCATTCGCGCGGAAGAAAGCTGCCATATGTTGGATCTCTAGAGCTGATCTAAGCCGGTTTCGAAATACTCCGAGACGTGAAGAAGGGTCGTTCTCTTCGACATTTTCAGAGCTATCGCTGTCGTCACCTGTAGAGCGCTCTTTTCCCGATGAAGCCTTTTCAGCTTGATCGATACTTGCTGCCTCCAAGCGAAGCTGCTCTCGACATTCTTCGACAATGGCTGCAGCTTCATCATAAGCCTCACTCCAAATTGCGAGAGCTTCCCGTACGCGGGGAGAATTCTCGAAAAGCTGGCCCCTTTTGAGTTTAGAGGTGAGAAGTGTTCTCTGGTCCATCCTCATGGAAACATCGGTCTGCTCTTCCATTGCCGTTAATACTTGCTCGATTGTCCTCAACGGCCCATCCTTATTTCCTAATGCGCGTCGATTCCTTCCACCGATTTCGGGATGCAGTGCAGTTTGACGTAGACGCTCAAGCCACTTCCTCATGGTCTCAGCCGTTGAAGGGTTTTCTGGGTCCCAGGCTTCGTGCGTTGGTGCACCTTCGCTATTAAGACCAACTTCCTCACACATTCGATTGAACAACTCTTGGTAATGCTGCTCCTCAATAGCCGTCAGCGGCATCGTAACAACATAACGTCGCTGGCTTGGCAATCGAAGTTCCTCACGAACACCCTGCTTGCTGTGTCGCAAGGCTAATGCCCCAAAGAGCTTCCGGAATTCATGCTGATGGGTTGTAGTAAGTGATTGCCACACGTGCTTGATCGATGCATATGGCTCATGTCGTAAAAAAATGAGTAATCCGCGCAAATCGTTAATATCCTTGCGAACAGGCGTGCCAGTAATAGTCCAAGCATTGACACGGGGAATTATTCTTGCAACAGTCGCCGAATCAGAGACAGCATCCCCAAGCATTTGTGCCTCGTCCATACAAACGCGCCACCATGATATCTGCATGAGAGGGCTCTTCGGGCGAGGGTACTTTGCTTTTGTGCGCAACGATTTTTCCGGATTTAATTTAGTGAAATAAAGTTCTCCTGAAAGGACCTGATATGTTGAGACCACAATATCAGAGCTCCTAAGGTCATTGAGTAGCTTAGAGGAGGATATTTCGCCATGGCCCTTAATACCTTGGTAATGCATAACCTTGAGGCTTGGTGCATGCTTGTTTATCTCCGAAATCCATTGTTGAAGGATCGATGGTGGGCTGATGATTAGGGTTGCAGAACTTGGAAAAACGTCCTCCTCGGTGTACGGATCAAACACTTTTTGCTCGTATTGGTGTGGCCGTTGGTGAAGAGAAATGAGACTAACTATTTCCACCGTTTTGCCCAATCCCATCTCTTCAGCAAGTATGCCTCCTTTCAGGTATTGTTCTGCTCTGACAAACGGAGAAATGTCTCGAGTGACCACGCCATAGAGGCTGCTAACATAGCATATTGCGCCTTTCGCATCGGTGGTCTTGATAAACGATGATGGCAGTGAGTCAATGTTGCCTTCAAGATTTTCTACGTCTCCATGGGCCCATTGGACCCCCTCTCTTCGAAGGAGCCACTGGACAGATCTCTTCTGAAATGGATACAGATTTGATACCAACTCCTTAACTTCAAGAGATGCTGCAACATCGTCATATTTATCCGGAACATGTACGCTCTCATAGAAGTCTTGGGGAGACCATTGTTTTTTGTTGGCAACATCCGGATCTGGCCAGTAGGCGTCTAGCATCCGAGATACAACAAGAGGCTTCTTTGGAGGTTGAGAGCCGAAAGAAAAAGGGGATTTCGTAGTATTCCACTTGACTGTGAAATGAAGACGCAAATGATCAGTGCCTCCTTCATGAAAGAGCTCTAATCCAAAGTCGACGCCCAGCTTCCCTTCACCTCTAGACCATTTGGCGTCACTCAATTTATGAAGGTCCCAAGCAAGTAGCACGTCCTCAGGTGTATCTTCCACTGAAGGGAAAGGAACCGTGAAAAGGTCATTCTTGCCGTGAGATATAGTAATAGATCCGGGGGTTTTTGGTTGAGACGAGAAACATCTTGCAAGGTCTACGTCCCGTGAAAGGCGTTCGAAGTCTCCAACTTTTGAGCCACCGCACTTTATCTCCCACGACGACTCCTTGACAATGATATAATCAAACCCATCATTTTCTTGCTTTGGCTCCTCTGGTGAAATATAGGCGCCCGTGCTTTTACTTCCACTTCCTATCTTTTGTCGCTTTCGAGGGGGCTCTTGAGCTGCATCGATATATCTAGCGAAGTTGATTAATTTATCTGGTATTTCATCTGCGATGAGATTGGAAGCAGAATATGCTAATGACGGCGGAGGAATGCATTCATCAGAGCCATGTGTCGGACGGACCGATATGCGACGAGATGCTGCAGTTCGCGCCATTGTCGCTAGAGGGTAAAATTCCTCTGTCAAGAGATACCTGAGACTATGTTTCGACTATTCACATCATGCAACCAGACCAGTCTGGTATACCGAGCATACAAGGGAGAGAATAGGTTACAAGCATAAAAAAGATCAAGGTGTGAGTGAAGAAGAAGCGGGGGGCAAGGCTACAACGCGAAAGGAGAGAACGCGCTTCACGTGACCTACGATAAATGAGCTACTGAAGACCGCCTATTTTTTGCCCGGCAAATCCACCTAGAGAGGCCAACCCTATCGGCATACCCCTGTAAAGCGGTGTTAAAACATGAGCACTGGTTTGATACCTTAACATTTAGGTTGGTTGAAGCTGTTCGCGTTCAATTTTGAGGAGACAATTCCTTTGAAGCAGGCAACACACTTCTGTCAACTGGTAGGCTACCTATGTATACACCCTTCACAAGGCTCTTTATGCTGATCAAATCTCAGGAAATTGCCCGCCATGATCATCAAACCCGCACAATTGAGGCCCATACCCTCCTTTTTACTGCCCTTCACCCAGCCCACCACCTCAACCCAAATTCGAGCATTTCATCACCGCGTACGTCCTCCTCCACCGCCGCCGCCAACACCGTTCGTACCTGATCCTCAGACGTTTCTCACATTAATTGGGCGCAACTTGAGTCAACATGCCTCCAAGATCCCTACCTGGAAGGCTCTATTCACACTTACCTCAACACAACTGCGAGAACTAGGCATTGAGCCACCTCGCAGCCGACGCTATCTACTCCGGTGGCGCGAAAAGTTTCGGAAGGGTCAGTATGGAATTGGAGGAGATCTGAAGCACGTCCAAAATGGGACTGCAGTGGTACGCGTTGTTGAGGTGGCTACGCTAGAAGGCACGGAGAAGAAGATTGTGGTCAATGTACCAGCTGGAGTCAGTACTCAGGAATTGCCACAGGAATACCTAGTTCCGGTCAAGGGCTTGCATATCAAGGGTGCACATACTATCGTTGGGCCACATGTGTTACCAGAGAAGGGTGGAAAAGCAGCAAGGATTGAGGTGAAGGAAGGACTGTGGGAGGATCGTAGGGGCCACAAGATTGATGGCGGTGAAAGACGACAGGCTGAAGTACGAGCAAAGCGGAGAGGAGAGGAGAAGCGCGCAAGATAAAGGTCATTTGCTGGATTCATCGATGTAAGATATACTTGGGGCAGTTCTGGCTTCTGCTTGGGATTGCATTCACAACATGGGAGGCAGTAGCTCTGTTCTGTACTACCTCACAAGGAGCCGGTCAGGACTTGCGGATACAGTTTCAGAACAATGTAAGATGTTATGGCATTTTTTATTCAGTGGGGTGGCTAAGTGAGTCACTAAGGGGAAATTAACGTCTGAAGAGTGGGAGTATTTTATTGGGTATTACATGAGATGGACATATCAAGTGATGGGTTTAAATTTTATTTATTGCTAACCTCAAGTAGGTATTGAAGGCGACCAAGTTTTGATGAAACATTTGGAATTATCATTCCTATGCGAGGATGCTCGCACTTACAGACCGTTGCGCAGTTCAATTTTGGGGGCGGCCTTCCTCTTAAGTTTAGCAACCTGCATGGGCTTTAAAATGGGAGTATTGGTCGAGATGCAGGAATCGCCGAAGATAAAGTTGCTCTCGCCGGCTTGGAGACAAAAGCTGCAGATGCAAAAATGAGCGGACAACTGTCTCAATATTGCAGTTGATTCACCAAGGCAAAACAGAGGCAGCGTCACTCATACAGTATCATAGGTATATTCTCGCTCGCTTTTGAATTTGTGTTTTCGGTTTCGCTGCCGGCTGCAGCCGATATGCCTCAGTCACGATTCACGAACAGTCATCGACCCCACATGCAGTCGTCCAGGACAACATCACTTTTTGGTTCCTCCCTGAAGGCTAGACTCCTTGACTCTCCCGACACAGTGGACTCGGAGTGAGTCGATTTGCCGAGCAGCCGCTCCATGCCTTGTATGGTTACAGGTCGGAGGTAATTATTAGTGTCCATCTGTTTTCCGACATATCTGGGTCCCGTGAGCAAATTCATTCCGGGCTTCTTCCCGCTTGGCAGCAACAACCACAGGCATCTCAAGCCAATACTCCACTGAGGACATAACCTGAACTAAAAGGCAATCCTGTTTTTTTTCTAGGCTTGCGCTCCTTAGAGTTATGAATAGTCGCAGAAGTTGGGAGGAACGGGCGATGCTTTGAACATGACCAGCTCTGCTCGGCATATCTCTACCCCATCTTACTACGCTCGACAGTTGTCAGCTCTTTGATGCGTATTGCTGCTCCGCAGGTTTGCAGATTCGTCTACGTTGCCCTATTCCTCACCGGTTCGTCTTCAGGCCACGACACCTCAAAATCAAGTCATCCAGAGCAACCAGTAAAATAAAGTAAATAAGGTTAAAGAGTTTAAAGGGGGGGTCGGTGCTCGCTAAGCAACCAAAACGGAATCCACAGATCTGGCAGAAAGTGCCCAAGAGTGCGTCATCTGGCGTGTGACGGATTCAGTATCTATTCTCTTTTGCGTGTCAAGCATCGTCGAGGCTTGGGGGTTGAAGACTCACCGTGCCTCCATTAGGAATGGTGAGAGTGATGGTGACTACGGACCATGCCAAGCGGCGTGTCTGCCTGCTCGCTTGCTGCAGGTACAGAGTACTGGAATGCGCACACCCCTCCCAATGCCACATTTTGGCTTTCCTGTGCCATATGCTCCAACTTCCAATGAATCATACCTGAGCCTTGCCCTTACCAATTACTGTACCGTACAGTGCTACGATGCTATGCGACCAGAACATCGTATCCCCGGATACTGTCCCTACAGGCTACGACAGGCTACTACAATGCTTTCGTCTCATCTTATCTCATGCCCTCCAGATCCTGACTCCGCCGTCCCACTAACACTTGCGGCCTGTCCAGGATCTGCTCGTTCCTTAACTGTTCTTTCTACACCCGTACCTTTCCTTCAGTCAACCATACTGGGTCATCTGTCTTCTTGCTCCCATCATCCCTGCCAGCCTTGCAGTCTCCCATGAGGCTGCCTTGGAGTTTCTGCCTCATGCGCAATTCCACCTGCGTCAACCTATTCGCGGCTTTATATAACATTCGTATTCTGGTTGTAGTGCCTCCATTCACACATGCCGCTGTCATTCTGATATTCAAGTTGTGCCTCTTAAATATCTAGCTACCATCTCTCTCTCAGGCAGTGTTCGCATCTTCATCATCAGTTCATTAGCTTTCAAACACATCTCTGTTCTAGCATTAAAGCAAATATCATTTTATATTACTTTTGTTGAGCAGAGAGATAGCTTTCCTGTAACTTCTCTCCTACTTTTCAAAGTCAATTGATCCTTGACATCTTCAATTGGTTCAGCAAAGAAGCAATCTTAACGACTTCCAAGTTAGCTCTCCATTTTCTAGCGTCGGCGTCCACCAGTTTCGTTGCTATGGTAGATGTTAGTATCCCAATATTTTCTGTAATTCAATGCTCAAGCTGAGAAGTCAAAAGGGACCCAGAGACACATGAGAACGAGCCAGCGCAGTTCACCACCGAAGAACAACAACAAGCTTCACACAATACACCAAGGGTCACAGTTACAGATCCTGCTCATAATCCAGCTAGAGTCAAATACGAATCTTCCTCGTCTACAGAGAGAGAAATGTCCTCCACACATCGTTCCTCACGACATGAATCAAGTCGGCACTCATCACATTCCTCAAAAAGCCATAGTTCCTCCTCCAAATCAAAATCGAAATCAGAGAAGGACGATTGGTCAGAGATCACTGATCCTGAGGAGAGAAGACGCGTTCAGAATAGAATTGCCCAAAGAAAATTCCGTAAGTTTTCCTGCTTGTGAAAATAGCCGACATGAAAGAGGCCCAGAATTAATATGAGACTTCTACACAGGAGATAAAGCCAAAGAAGCCAAAGAGCGTCAAGATCGAGAGGCAGAAAATCGAGCGCATGCCGGACACTCGTACGAGTCACCCGATCCACGAGAGATGGGCCCCGACGAAGAGCTCTCAGGTTTGCCATGGGGATCACTTAGTCTCCGGCATGTTGTGAATAAAGGCAAATCGAGAGAGGAAGATTCGAAACGTGGATCAAGGAGAGACGAGGATAGAAGTAATTCCTGGGGTTCACAAGATGCAAGCTACCAAGACCAAGGTCCAAGTTATCAAGGCGGCGATACCTACTACGAAGGAGATGCGACATATTATGAGGATCCCGACAGAGTTTACTACGATTATGGAAGTGGGGGAAGCTCCAGATAGCCACCGAGCGATTCTTCCTCTTCTCTTGTAAGCCTCGCAACATCCTATATTACTATACACTCCAACTAACAGATGCCTAGAGTTAAAAATCAATAAAACACGGCAATGATATTACGGCGTAATGAATGAACTAAATTTACCTTATTTCCAGGCTTTACTTCGTAGAGAATCTGCGAATTCTTTTCTAGCGAGCGGCATAGCGAAGGACTTAGTGTTTAATACGGGTTTCTGTCACAGGCTCCACTTTTTCCCCCTACTTCCAGAGGCATTTTCGTAGGCATGGAGCTTTTCGCCTGCTGATATAGGAAGAAAGAAAAGAAAGATTGCTTTCTTCTCTATAATTCCTTTAGTTTTCTCAAATCAATCCAGGCAGCAAGGTTAAAGGTACGGCTTCAAGCATATAAATGTGTATACTAGATTTTCTACTCAGCCTTCAAAGGCAACCAAATTAGAACTTTCCTATCATAACACTAAAGTCATGAAACTTGAAAGTATGAGAGCTCTAAGAAAACTGCTTTTGGGTTGTGCTGCCCTACGTCACATTTGGGAATTTTAGGACATTTTAAAGAAAAATTTCGAGCACTACAGTGGCAGCTATGTAAAAGTAGTTACGGAGAGGGAAGATCCTCAGCTCGTTGTTCGTCTGTGCCTCTGCCCTCCGGGGTATAGTACTGCGATCTACATAGCTTTTGTATTCCCTACGTATCTTCTAAGATTCACAATCCAGTAGTGAATCGTCAAAGCTAAACCTCAAATTTGATTTAGTAGCTTTAGAATCTATCTGTCCTGACAATATTCAACCTGAGTTTGAACTCCAAAATCTACGTTAATACTCCAATGGCAGCAAGGAGCGACGAGTGGCATCGTACACAGCTCGTATCTATGCGCAGATCATCAAGGCAATTTTGCTATAACGTTACAAAATAGCCCTTATAAGTAGTTAATCATAAGAAGTTCAAGTGTTATTTCCGACTGTTTTCTGATCACGGAAATTATAGGGGTCAAAAATGTGGTGAGCAGGCTTAAGGTTTTAGCAGGACACGGGCCACATTCGAACAGGTGTATTTGGGAATAGCATCAAAACACGGTAAGCTTTGAATCGTCATCGCTAGCAAAAGCCCCCGAGATCTCTAGTCATCCACACAAATCCTATATGACACATATCCAATCGTCCCAACTACCACCCAAGCAAATATATGATATGATAAATGTAGATGTAGCAGCATCGACACGTCCAGTATGACAGATCCACACACCTTCGCCGCGCCGTCGCCGGGCAGCACAATCGCAGCTTCCGAAATGGATTCTCCAGCTCGCGCTGACCCAAGAACTTCGCTACAGCATGTCCTAGAAACCCCGGCCTCGTCTCGAAACACGCCTTCGGCATCCAAATACAACAACGACAATACGGAAGACGAAGAGGCTCGAACGCCTGGGGGGTCTGCACCTGAGCCTCAATCAGTTCCCGCTGCCAGTACTTCACGCAAACGCAAAGCCGACGGCGCAGCAGGCAATATGGGGACTACGGTACACACAGGGAACAAAGTTCGGCATCTTAAGAAGGATGATGGAGAACCTCTTTGGCGGAAGGATATCCAATATGACTTCCTCAGAGCAGTCTTCATGGATCAATCGAAAGTTTTCACGAATAGCTACGAGCCGGGCAACATTGGCAAGCAGAGTTTCGCTGACCTGTACATTGATGCGATGGCGAGGAGTAGCAAGACAAGCAAGATTCTACGGGATAAATTGTTGACTGAACACGAGCCTGCGAGAAATATGGCAATGGTGTGCCTCTTGGTCAACCTTGGTCGTATGAACACTACTTTGAACTGTATGTTTTACTTCCGTCTGTCAATTCCCTCCCACTGACAAGTTATAGTCTTTCCTGAGATGCGAGCGCAACTTAGAACATACCACGCAATTCCCTCCCTTCAAGCACACCAAGATCCGAATTCATACAAGCAACTACAAGATGCCCCGAGATTGAAGTCTATACTCAAAGGGGCTTCTGAAGATCGGCCTGAACCGAATACCATTGAGAAGATAAAAAGTAAAGATATCCCGCGAACCAACCCCGTTAATTTAATTTTCGTCATGGCCCAGTATGCACCGCGAATCACAGAAATGCATTTCGCTGAGCCTAATGATTTCTTTGATTTGATTATGAATACCGGTATCTCAAGCGAGTCTAGAGCAAGGGCATTCTTATGGCTCATGTGGTTCTACCTGGAATCGGACTTCACTGAAGAAGGGGCAGATGAGAATCCGTTTGGTAACGGCGTTGACTACGGTGTTGGTGTTAGAAATCAAGGAATTCCCCGTTTGGAGGACATGTCCCCAGAAGAAGAAGAGAAGGAAAATATAGATACGCCGGAGGAGGTCGAGTATGGACATGCTAAGATGCGCGAGAGAAAGCGCATTATAGAGGCAGACCAGGCTGCATTTCAAGCTGAACAAGGTCCACCAAAGAGAGGTCCCAAGCCGAAGCTCTTTTTACCACCTGACGACGGCGGCCCTAGTCCAGCCGCTACAATTATTCCCCGCATGAGACCATCTAAGTATGAATCTGATATCGACAGTACTCGGTCTACGCCTCCGCCTGGAAAATTTCCCGGTATGAGGATGGGCATACTCACAAATGGGCGTATTCGAAACGGGAATGGAGGCTCATTACCTAGACATACACCATCTAATGTTGTGGATGGGTCTTCGCCAGTTCCATACGTTGTCGATGGAAACCCCAGACGCGCACGGCCTCTGACAGCACACCAATTAGCAGTAGAGCGAAATCGTAATCAGCGTGTTGATTACATTCTCAGTCGGGGACTGAGAAAGGTTCACCACCAGGCTAGGAAACACCGCAAGACAGAGGGTGCCTTTTACCGAGCTTTGCAGAGATCGAAGCAAGTTCCAATGTCTGAGTATTTTGAGGACAGCGAGGGTGAACAGAGCATCCAGAAGGATCCAGGTCCTTTCCGAGAAAGAGGATTTCTTGGAATGGTTCAGCTTGAATCTGAGCCAGACGACTTTGGCGAAGAATTATCAGCATATGCTGCTGCAGTGCGACGAATGGGGAGAAGACTTGATCGCTGGGATGGTCAAAAGGGTATGAATTTGGGCGTTGTTGGCACTAACCGTGTACCACAAGGCAAATCAGCAAAGACCAACGGCCACAGTGTACCTCCTGACAATGATGAAACTGAGGATGAGAGGCCAGCAGGACATGCAAGCAAGCAAAATGTTGTGATAGAAGACGAAGAACTTGATGATATGGACAAGCAACTTCTCGGGGAAATGCCCAGCGAAAATGAGGATGAAGGGGCTGAAGCCGATGAGGATCTTGACGATGTTGACAAGGCGTTGCTGGGGATTGGAGGAGATGAAACCGAGGAGGAAGCAAGTGGGATGGACATCGATTAGCACTTTGTTAAGATTACGAGGGTTTTACGGAATATACACGGCAGGCTTGTCGATGAGGAGGGAGTTTGCGGATATGGTCGGGTAGGCTTGGGCTTCTGGCGTTTTCCGATGGACGAAGTGTATCAAGATAAAGTCGAAGGGAAAATATAACTAACTGTAGCTCTGCTAGGCACATGTACACCTGTTTCAAGCGAGAGGTGTTGTGTGCTGTGCTGCTAGAATGAGCGTTGAATCAATCCACTTAACAAGGATACAGTGACTTGTCTTTTCTCTGCAATTTTTAACACTCAAGCTAACCCTAAAAAAATTAATTCAATTTTATCTGATATTCTATATCGTTAACTATTGGTTAACTAAAGTCATATAACCTTAAATTTAAAGATAGCTTCTTTATAGTATATTTATTATTAGT
>JAJONI010000012.1:0-79058 GCA_022190145.1 Pezicula rhizophila
ATGGAAATTGGAAATCAGAAATTAGATACAGAATCTATGTAACCGAATTGAATAACAGTAGAATCGTTAGTAAAGGTTACTAAATTGAGAGCCGAATAAGATATTCAAGCAGCTTGACTATGGTGTTTGTTTGTTTTGTTTGATCAGTTTGGTAAATTGGTTTATATGCTAGGACCGCGAGGCTGCTCGCTTATTTACACTTCACCTTCAAGGTGAGCCCATCTACACCGTGGGAAAAGTTTTGAGATTCACCAAGGTGCAAAATTTTAAGTACCAATGTTCCAGATAATTCTTAGCGGATGAAGTCCTAACTTCACGCCGCTCGAGGCCCATAGAACCTATGGATCTCACCTTTCTCACCCAACTTAAATCCCTTATTTCACATTGAGAGCAAAGACTCAGCTTCACAGATGATTGGCCTAAACCTGAGTTTCCAACTTTTAATAGAGAGTCATTTCATCTCTGCCTCGGATCGCATTAGATACAACGCGCCAGCTGCAAACTGGTGACTTGGTGCGTGTTAGGACCACTAGGGTCACTCGTAAGAATGAATAACAGTATACTGTTAGGGATAATAGTTGTTTTGTAATAGATGCATTGTATCCCTGATTCCCGTAACTCGCTTACAGTACCTAGGTAAACCATGTATTGTTATCCCAACAGTGGGGAAATGATGGCTCCATCCATCAACTGAATGCTCAAGTAGCGTGATGCAGGAAGGTTAATTAAAAATGCACATCCCAAATCACCATAATTTACGCCACGCACAAGTATGGGCAAGCATTACTTTCCTACTACAATAATTCTCTACCTAGATAAGCAATTCCCGCATCCTATATCTCTAATTAAGCTACTTAACACCTTATATATAAGAACGTCAACTTCATTTGCATGGGTCAGTGAGATAGCCAAGAGTTCCCATGTTGTGGCCGGGTGTAGATTGCTCTTCTTGACAATACCATTGGTGCACAAAATAGCACGTAGAAAGCGTCTAGGTAAGCGACAAAAAATTGGTACTCGACATTGCTCATTCATAAGTCACGCGCAAGTCTTGGAGTTGTATAGAGAGGACAGTAAGCATATCAAAGATGAATACCGCTGTTAAGAAATTTAAGATTGTTTTGCTCGACGTATCTACCTATTCAGACGCAATTCGGTAGGTGGTTCTGTCCTAGTACGGATCCTGCTGCTTTAGCATTCCCTCCTCTTGAAGATAGGTAAACAGTGCCCGAGTGATTTATTCAGATCTTTCGTCTCTTCATTCACTTTCTCAGTCATGAGCTGATTTCACTCACAATCATTAAAGCAAACTCGGCTGAGTTACTGATACCAGGTCAGTGATTCATTGATTTGCTTGCTCACATTCGCTTGATCACTTTCACTTGACCACATTCACCCTCAAGGCGCTAACTATAAAAGCTGCATTTTCTTCCCGAGCCTCTAATTCTAAACACAGCCAACTTCATTCACTAGTATCAACTTTAAAACCATAGCATCTTTGTTTTAAAGCACTGCTACGAGCCATACACCAACCAGTGCATCACTAGAAGCCAAGAACATCATGGCCAGGGCTAAAAAGCAATGGAAGATTCCTCAGGAGAACGTCGAAAAATATAGAGAGTATCGATCACGCCCTGTCGGAGTCACTGAGTTTGAGCGCCTCCCTGATGGAAGTTACAACGTTCATGGTTCGGAAATCCTGTTTATATTTGTCCTATTGCTGCTTGTCTTGGGCGCTGCAACATTTTTCGAGATCTCATACTACCGAGACAGGCTATGCTACTCATAATTTATGTCTCAGTTCTCCTAAAACCTTGCAGAGAAGAATTGCTAATACTGGAGTCCTGAACAGTAAAGGAATGCTTTTGCCGCGTAGCAACTGGAGATGCAGATGGGAATGTGGTCTTCTGCCCTGAAAAGGTAGGCGGAACTCATGGCTTGAAACCATCTCTCTCTAATCAAGGATCAGAAACGTTTTGAGAGAAAGGACAACCTTATTGCACACATCAAACAAGCACATCGAGCAGAATGGGATGCCATGGATGCTTCTGGCAAGATGAACAAGGCGGGTAATGTGTCCAAGGTAAGCACGCAACCTTTCTTTAAATCGCCTAAGTCAAATGGACGATTCAAGACCGCACAATGGTTTGAAGTCCTTGGTTTGCTGACTTGCACAATCCAGGAAAGGAAGGAAGCAGCCGAAGCGCACTTTACCGGCCAGGTCAAGCTCATCAAAGAAGCTACGGAAATAGCGAAGCGGGACGACCTCTCAAGCTCAACAGATAACCTCGACCAACCAACGCAAAACGACGCCATTTTAGAACCCGGGATTAAGAAGCGACAACGACACGTTATAAAGAAGGACTCTAGATCTGCGTCTGTGGTCACTAATGAAGGCGATTCTGAAACTGACGGCGAGAGTTTATTTGTGAAGAGAACTAAGACGAAATCTAATGAAGCAACCATTGCAAAAGAAAAAAGGCCAAAGGGAGCAGGGCCGAGCTCAGGCAAGGAGTTGAACGACAGTCCGGTTGGTATGTTGCATTTCACAATTTATGACCACTTGATGATTCCGTATGCTAATTCAGAAATAGATCCAATTTCAGAAACATTTCCTCGAGTCCAGGGAACCTCCCATGCCCATCCTACCCCGCCTCAATCTACAGCTCATAGTCCGATGGCTTCCACTATGCTTAATCCTTGCCAGCGATTGGATGACGTCGCAACAGGAATACAAAACATAGAGTGGGAGACGCTCAAGGCACGGGAGATTGGACTGTTCACCCCACAGCAACTTGGACAGTTTCAGATCAATATCAACCAGGCAGAATTGCATATTCAAGAGCTTCGAAAAGTCCTTACCAAAAATACGCAATATGAACGTTTGAGTCTTATCTTTGACTCCATCCAAGAACTCGAAAAGCTCATCTTGAAAGATATCGGAGGCAACAGATTTGAACCAAGAAAGGTGTCACTACTGCAAGACTCTTTGAAGGATACGTTGAGTAATCTGGCTTCCATTTCCGGTTTGTTCCACACTGCTTAAGTGCTCTGGTCGCGATATGGTGAGTGGGATTATTATGGTGTTGAACATATTGGTGGGTTGGTAAAGAAGACAACTTAGTTGAAATGATACTGCTGGCACTTGCCAAGACTTTTGTACGTCGGATTATGCATTACAAGTATGAAAGAACGACAGCATTGAATGTCAAAGTACTCGCCGGCTTTCTTTAGATGTACTACCTAGCTGGGGAAACAAAATAAACCGAATATACGGCATTGCAACTCCGACTTATTGAAACTAATCTTGAGCAGTCTGTAACCATCTTGTCTGAAATGTAATCTTTGTGATCTACATTTCCTAGTCGCTACAAATATTGGTAGCATGATACTTCCTCTATTCTCAACAACTCTTTTTACACTGTGCGCTGGCTTGTGAAATATGTTGCTGGGCAATGACCGCTGACTTTTGACTCTATAGCTGAACTCGGGCAACAGCTAGAAGAATCGATTTTTCAAAGAGGCAAGCGAGCTTAAGAGCCAGGCATGCGCTTCAGCTCTGTGATCCTTGAGCTAGAACATGATCATTTCTATTTATGTATTAGCTTAAGTTCAGTCTCGGTCTGTCCTTTGGGAGCTCCTAGTCCTTTGTGATGGGATGATATCAAACTTCGCTAGCTCCAGCTAAGGACATTCTCTGTCCTTAGACGGCGAAACCTTTCTATAGAACATGCCGAATTCTCCAGCAGTTCTAGACACACAATAATACAACTGGAGTTGCGAATTGTAGCTAGACGGCGGGTGGGGTAAGGAATAGACGGATGCTGATGTGCCTACAGGCACCGTTGAGCAAATGATAAAACAAGGGGTTAGGTGAGAGGGTGTTATCTTAAGGTTCTCACCAGTCTATATGTATGTACCGCGAATAATAATAATAACAATAATAATATAGTGTTACATCGTCAATCATTACAGTCCCAGCCAGGCACGTGCATAGAAAAATTTGAGTTTGGGCTCTGGAATGCGCGTAATTGATTCCCGGCAGCATACTTAGAGTAGAGTTTCTGATCAGCTCGAAACATGTTTTTCTGGACTCTTACTGTATGATCTCCCTCGCCACGCTCACGCCTCATGCTAAGGAAGCAGCTACTGGATGGTTGGTACCTTGTGTCGATCGACGAGGCTGTGTCGTTCTTGTTATTTGTCTACTTCGGATGAAAATGCTTGAAATTCTTATCAATCTGCAGATGCTGGCAGAAGTGGGCCAGGAGAGAGATATAAGTACTTACGAAGTAGATCATGGAGAGCAATGGAGATGGAGGAAGGGTATGTTAGGGAGGGCCGGGGTGAATTGGAATGGGAATGACGGAATACATGATGTCGATACCCTGGCCTCATAGCCTATGAAAGATGGGAAAGAAAAATAAAACAAAAGAAAAACCAAAAAAACCAAAAAAATAAAAAAATAAATAAAAAAAGAACATCAACAAAAAGCCGACTTCGACCTAAATCCCCCGGCCATACTCCTCCATACTTCTATTTCCAACAGGTCAAAATCAAGCTCAGAACGGCCTAAGATGGTGTTGGCTGGGTGCATTTTCCTTATCCGTTTTCATCCTTTTCTCGTCTTCTTCTTCTTCGTCTTCTTCTGTCACTAGGTCTTTTTGCCCTGCTTTTGCTCTTCTTCTTCTTTTTTGCTTCGTGTGTACTTTGACTCTTTCATCATCTCTCAGCTCCCACTCCACTACACTGTCATTCTTCTCCAGTAATCATTCCTTCATCCCCCGTCAGCCTTTCTCCTCGCTGAATTATCGCATTCAACTCCACCCTCCTCTTGCTGCAGTAGTCTCGGATAAGAAGCTCATAAGTACCATTCCCATTATTTGGGACCCGCTCCAGTTCGCTGTGCCACTACAACCAAATTTACTCCACAATAGTGTAAGACCTCGACGGGAAACACAGGACCTCAGTTTATTTTCTCCTCCGCCCATCTAGACGAGTCGACTTTCTATTAATGCCCCTCACTTTTGAGATATACTTCAGAGGGTAATGATTGTAACTGTGGTCTTTGTTATTGTTCAAACACTGAATTGAACTGCAACACATATGTATACACGATGGAAGAGATATACCAACCGACGCCGCTTTTTGACAGAGCTCTAAAGAAGCCAGAAGAGATAGAACATATGATACAAGCAGGACGGTCTAGTTCAGTATTAGCTGCAGAAACGAATGCAGCCGAAATACGATCACAAGCTTCGTCGCTAGTAATATCAGATATACGGCATGAGACCTCGACCTCCGCGTTACTGCCTGTCTCGAGCTCAGCGGAACTCGAACGAGACCAATCTCCAACCAGTGTGACTAAGAAAGAATCATATATATTGAGAATATCTTCTTTGAATTCTTCCATTAGTAGTGATGAGGGGGAAGAAACGTCGGGAAGCCAACCTTCAACTGGAGAAATTGCACGAAATGCAAGCTCTGGGGACTTGCGTGCACAAGGGAGGGCGAAGAAGAGAGCTGTTGGTGGATTGAGTGAAGCTCAGAAATTCTTGCGCCAGAAATCTGCTGCTGCACTAAGACCTGGATCAATAGCTCGACCTGGAGGTCCAAAACAACTGGGCCATTTGAGGCGCGACTATTCTCGATATCCATCTAGTGTATCTCTTGTATCGGACTCGAGACTATCGAGGACACTATCAGTTGTCGCTCTGTCCGAGCCTCTTCTGCGAACGAAAAGCAAGAATCCGTTGAATGATTCCCAAGTGGATACTCCCAAATGGAGCTTTCCAGATGACGGCTTTAGTGTTATTGATCCTTACCATGGTGGAGAAAAGGGATTCATCTTATACCCGGAGGAAGTTGAAGCAGACGATGTGTGGCATGCTCCTGGGCCTGATGATGACCAGATGTTCAAGCCGAAATTTGCAGACTATACGAGGTCCATAGTCTCTGCGATTGGGGGCGTATTCATGATCCTTGGTCTCGGTTGTATCTTTATCCTGTTACCTATCTTAACCTTTACCACCACAAACTACAACAACCATGGTGAAGCTGCCACTATCATCAATACAGGACCGGCCTGGGCACACGTCAACAATATAACTTACTCCTTACTGAAAAATGTCCGGAGAGGCTTGATCGACCCCGATACTCCATCCAGCGAGATGACAAGAATTAGTATGATCGATGGGTCGACATTGAATCTAGTTTTTAGCGACGAGTTTAACGTCGACAACCGGACATTTTACCCAGGTATGCACTCTGTTCTTTTTCTTCTCGCCGATTTTTATGCCTGCTCTTATGTACTCCTTTAGCTTGCTGATGTCCCAGAACACTGAGTTTGCACATCCTTACCTTGAGAATAAACTATATTGAGATATGTGCTGACTCTCTGTTCTTGTAGGAGACGATCCCTATTGGACAGCTCCAAATATTTGGTATGGGGCGACACAAGACCTCGATTGGTATGATCCAGTGGCTGTCACTACTGGTGGAGGCACGCTGCAATTGAGGATGGATGCATTTCCGAATCATAATCTGCAATATCAATCTGGCATGCTTAATAGCTGGAACCAGCTGTGTTTTAAGGGCGGTATCATGGAGGTTTCTGTGTCTTTGGCTGGTCCTTCTGGTATTCCTGGGCTTTGGCCCGGTGTTTGGTCAATGTAAGTCTAGCCTAGAGCAAATTTACCCCTTCATGGTTTAAATTACATATTGCTCCAAAGCCTTGTTTGGGCTGATCCTAATATATCTAAAACAAGTAAACTAACTTCAAGTTTCTGCTTATAGGGGCAATCTTGGCAGGCCTGGATATAAGGTATTTCTCCCCGTTTCATATTGTCCTGGAAGGTTGAGTTAGGACATATCTTTGGTCTTGAGATATAGCATTTGTGGTCATCACTGGTGTAGAACCTTTGAGTGACATACTATTTCAATAATTGAAAGGCCTGCATCAGTCTTTATGCTCGAATCAACAATGCTCGAGTTTATAATAGTGAGAAGGCTTAAGACTTTCCAAACTAAGTCTCCAAATTAAATAATCTAGAAGAAATAGTGCTAATAGTTAATAAAGGCTACAACAGAAGGAGTTTGGCCTTATGCGTACAATAACTGCGACGTGGGAATTACTCCTAATCAATCTTCTACGGATGGCCTGTCCCGGCTTCCTGGCCAGAAACTCAACTCTTGTACTTGCAAAGGCCAGGATCATCCAAGTCCAGGCACAGGCCGAGGTGCCCCGGAAATCGATGTCTTTGAAGCCTCTGTAGATCCTAATAATCGGATTGGAGTTGTCACGCAGAGTCTCCAAATTGCACCATTTGATATATGGTATCGCCCTAATTCAGACTTCATGCAAATACCGAACCTCGCAACAACACAAATGAACGCCTATTGTGGAGGCCCATTTCAACAAGCCGTCAGTGCAACAACAATGCTTAACAACACCTGGTATGATGGCAAAGCGTATCAAAAGTACGGTTTTGAGTATATCCCTGGTACTTCCGAGGGGAAAATCTCATGGTTTGTCGGGGAAGACCAAACGTGAGTACACTGATTTCTTGAACTTTCAAATCGAATATATTCCATCATACCTCCCACTTATGAATTTCTTAAACTGCTAACTGTTGTTTTCTTTCCTGCATATTTTATCTTTGCTGACTACTCGGTCCTCTAGATTCATGGTGGATGGCCGCGCTATAGGGCAGAATGGTAATAGCACTAAAGTACAGTAACCTTACTATTTGGTAATGAACTAATTGTTCATGACAGGGAATGCTGCACCAAGGGAAATATCCCAGGAGCCTATGTCAATGGTTTTGAACCTCGGCATGTCCTACTCTTGGTCCGAAGTTCTCCTTTGGGACTTGAAATTCCCAACCATCATGCACATCGACTATGTTCGGATTTACCAGAGGCCTGGTCAGACGAGCATCACTTGCGATCCACCCGGATATCCTACAACCGAATACATCAAGAACCATCCCGAACCATATAATAACCCCAATCTTACAGTGTGTTTCCTTGTTGACCTTGCGAAGTTTGTGTGCTGATAATCCGTTGTAGTCATGGAATGAGACCGGTTATTCCTGGCCAACAAACACCTTGACTGGCTGTTGAGCAGGAAAGATTGCGCAGTACACCACGTAATACGCTACATACGGAGTTAATTATTTTGAACTAATTTATGATTGTAAAAGATGACAATGGACCTTGGAAGAAGCCAACGTCCTGGTTATCAATAGGCCAATGAAGAAATACATTTTGTTTGGCGAGTCGGAACCAAGAAATCGACGTCCGGCCTTAACGACTTGCATGGTACCACTACATAATACATAATATAGTAAACCCATAGAGGCTTGCTTCTATCCTTTTTCATCTTGCTTGCACAAAGGACCATCTTTCTTGGGGCATTTTATGGCGTGGATATATGGATTTGGATTTGGGAACGGAGCATATTTGGAGCAGCATAGATCGAGGGCATTTGAACGGCGTTTTGGAGACATGTAAAGCAGCTCGACATACACGATACCGGAGCATGGCTATATAGGATGAAATTTTGCGTATAGACTTCATTGGTACAGCTTAGAAAGATGCCTTGGTGCATATAATCTTTAATACAGTAATTACCCACTCTACCAAACAAGCTTTAGATCAAATACCTGAACTGGATGAATTACTCAAAATCAAGTGATGTGACTGACCTACCTCAGTAACTTGTTAAAAAAAACTCTTCTTTGCCTTGTATATTATTTATTCTTCAGCTTCCAAGGCTCGTTAAAAACATGTTTTTATCATTGGTTCATCGTTTCTTGTTTCCTCCCCTCCCCCTACCCGCCAAGGAAGCTCTATTGCGAGTAAGCATCCCATCCCCGAGGCAAATCCTTTCTTGGTTGCTGGGTATAACCTCCACATCTCCATCTTCATACAGTAATTATACCCACCACCCAACACCCTGTCGAATCAAAAATTTTAAATGTCAGGTGGGAGGGACGGTTTGTGTTTCGCTTCTACGGTATTGATTGTATTGTATTTTTGTATTTTTTTTTTTGGTCAAGGAAGAACAGCAAGAGTTTTGTGCATACGTATGCTTTTTTTTTGTTTTGTTTTTTGTTTTTGTTTTTGTTTTTTACCTGGGGTCGGCGATGCTAATGAAGCTTCTTCTATGGTTTGCAAGCCTTGATCGTACAGTACTTCGTATGCACCTCGCATCAAAATTTAGGGTTCTGATAGTCAGTCGGTCGGTCGGTTCACCAGGTTAAGGTCTTGGGATTTCAATGACGCCGACATGTCCGCCCCCCCCCTCCAAGCCTTGTAAATAAATTTATATTTTTGCTATCTTTTCCCTTTTCCTTTTCCTTTCACATGCACCTTCTCCTATTTTGCCTTCTCTCTCCTTTCTATAAGTTCTCTTGTAGATATTGAGTTTACTTATTTCCATTCTTAGTTTTTCACCTCTCACTGTGGGGAAAGGAATCTGATTTAATTCAAGGAATACGGAGTACGAGGGGCACGAATAAACATTCCTTGGCAGTTTTTTTGATCCCTACGACAAACGAGTACGACGACGACGACGTCAACAACAACAAAAGACAAAAGCGACTGGAAGGGGAAATCGCTAGGCAACGAGGATGATGATGTCTGATCGGTGGAGGTGTCAACGGCAATAGACGCTATGGCTTCCACGTCGACTTGGGCTGGTATCACTACCGAGTTGGAGCGCCAGAACAATACGAAACGTGAACCCTCATCATATAGCCCGCACGAACAGAATGAGGGTAGTGGGAGTGGGAGTGCGAATGTCGATGGTAATGGCAGTATGGAGAATTCTGAGAGGGCTGATGCCTTCCATACCATTGGCAGGTTTAAGCTGAGGGCGGAGACGGATGACTTACCCCAGTATGTTGCGCCTATCCACTATTGTTCTAGAGATCCTGGAGTTTAGAAATCAATGGCTAATTGTTGGCTCTGACCTTCAGAGATTGGTGGTTTGCTTCGACAGCTATCCCCCTCATTGCTGCAACGATCGGACCCATGGCAAATGTTCTCTCCATTGCAGCTCTTGTCTCCAAATGGAGGGTCAAATTACCAAACAATGGGCAATTGCCCGATGGTTCAGATGCGAGTGGTGAAGGAATCCCGGATCCGCACTGGGTAATCGTGTTGAATGCTATATCTCTGGCATGTGGGTTCTTTGGCAACCTTGCGCTGTTGCTCAATTTTACCAAGAGGGTTAGGTATATTGTTGCGTTACCATTTACGATCATCGGATGGTACGCAGCCACTGGTATTGTTAGTTCTCCTTTTCCATTTTGAGAATATTGATTCTAGGACTGATCATTTGGGGCAGCTTATTGGGATTACCGTGGCTATGAATCAGTACGTCCCTCCTGAACGGCCGGGCCAGACATATTCTCAGGGCTTTTGGTATGCTATCCTCGCCGCAGTAATGTATCTGGTAGGATCTATGATCCTCATGGTCAACATGCTTGGCTATTTCCTAGGACATTATCCCCAGCATTTCGACCTGGACGATGATCAACGAACCTTGATTCTCCAAACCATGATGTTCTTCTTCTGGCTAGCTGGCGGTGCCGCAGTTTTCTCCAAAGTTTGCGGATTCAGTTATGCCGACGCCCTCTACTTTTGCGACGTTACCGTCCTCACTGTAGGATTTGGAGATATTATTGCAGACAACACTGCTGGCCGTGGACTTATCTTTCCCTACTCCGTCATCGGAATCATATTCTTGGGTCTCATGATCAACAGTATTCGGAAGTTTACTATAGGCATGTCGAAAGATAATGTTGTTCGAAAACATCAACAGAGGATACGGGAACGCACTCTTGGGAGATCTATCACTAGCGAGAAGGAGTTGCGAGATCGTCTTGGGCTTCCTCCACGGCAGGAGCCAACAGTATCAATTCATTCGGGTGGAAGAAGGCGATCATCGGTTGCAAGCAGACGAGGATCGCTTAGCCAGTACGGACGCTTCGATGTTCATGGTCGGACCATAACCTTCCGTGAATTTAAGGCACCTGCTAGAGGAAATGGTACAGGTGGAGCAAGTAGAGCCAAAGGAGCCCTGGATCGTGTTGAGAAGCTATCGAAACGAGCTGCAAGAGGAGGATACGAGACGAAACTTGCAAAACGGCAAGCGAAACTCATCCTTCTTAAGGAAGAGAAGGATCGTTTTAATGCCATGCGAGAGATCCAGCAGCAGACTAGAAGATTCAAAAAATATTTCGCCTTAAGTATGTCTGTGTTTGCTTTTGGAATTCTCTGGTGCATCGGTGCCTTGGTCTTTTATTATGCCGAGCATCGCGAACAAAACCTCACTTACTTTGAAGCACTGTACTTCTGCTATGTCTCACTTCTTACCATTGGTTACGGCGACTTCAGTCCTAGATCTAATGCTGGAAAACCGTTCTTTATTGTATGGTCTCTGGTAGCTATCCCAACGATGACTGTTCTCATCTCCGACATGAGTGACACAGTTGTCTCGGCCATTAACCGCGGAACATTTACATTGGCGGACTGGACCATCATGCCGAAAGAAGGAGTTTGGGCTGATTTCCTGCATAAACATCCAACATTGGAAGACTGGCTTGAACGAAAGACTACAGAACGCGAAGAGAAAAAGCGTATCGAGCGTGGGTTTACAATCCAGAATCCAGACGCCATGGATGAAGAAGCTCAGATTAGTGACACTGAAGCACCAGAAGCACCGGTAAGAATGGGGCCATCTCTGGAGCAACTTGCAAAAGAAGACCCAAAGGTGACAGAACACCAACTTGCTCGGAGACTCGCTCAAGCTATTAAGCGCGTAGCCCATGATCTCCGTTCTGAGCATCACAAGAAATACAGCTATGAAGAATGGGTCGAATACACTCGATTAATCAGATTTAGCAGGAAAACACCAGAGGAAGTCAAGGAAGAAGAAGAGGATGAGGGATTGGTGGAGTGGGATTGGATTGGTGAGGATAGTCCAATGCTTGCGGACGTTAGTGAGAGTGAATGGGTGTTAGATCGTCTCTGTGAGAGTTTGAATCGTTATACAAGGCGACAGGCCAAGAAGGTATTATCTTCCTCTGTCTTCACATCATACAAGATATACAACAAGCTAATATTAACACCAAAAAAGAACACCACATCCAATAAAGATCATCAACCACACCTCGACATACCCCAAATTCCCCATCACCACCAACTGACTAAACCCCTTCACAATACCAATATTGAACACTATCCTGCTCACCCTGGGCCACGGCATTTAACCCAGCAGAGAACAGCCCTCACACATGAGCCAGAGGGAATGATGGTTGTACGTGCTCATTCAACGCCTGTGCCTTCACATTTACCTGAACCACAATCACCGGCGCCGGACGTATTCGAAGCCAAGGAGAGAGAAGCAGACAGTAGTGGTAGTGGTAGTGGGACTAGTGGTTCTACAATTGCTGCTAGTTAGAGTAGTCTCAATACTGGAAATCGTTTAGAGGAAGATGAGTGATGTGCCTAGCCAGTTCATTTGCAAAAGAAGGAGCTTGGTTGAGGGCAAGGCAGACTCTGGAAATGGGAACAGAGAGCGAAATGCTGTTTTATGAACATCACATTGCACCCGACCGGATGAAGCACTTTACGAACAACGTTCTCAGTGTACTGCCAACATGGAGTTTCTATGATATTACGCTTCTAGGATAAGGGAGGGTACTGTGCAACGTAGCGAGAGCAAGCAATAATAGAAACGAATGAGGATTCAGATGATAAAAAGATACCCCCCGTTAGAGTACTATAATAAAAAAGCTGTTTAAACTATAATCTACCCTACCACGTCATCTATAGCTACTACACTTGCCTCCGAAAATCGAAACAATCCAGAATACGTGTAATAACTCACAGTACAGCAATTGAAACTACAGTAGCCTTCCTCAACAAATCACCAATCAACAATCACCATCCTCCAGCCCCCTTAGATAAATAAACCTGCAGGTTCTTCCTCCATTTGAATTTTAACCCTTAATATCCCCCCTCTTCAACATATAATAGATACACCTATAAATTACGACCTCCCCAGAATCTCTACAGTCAATCAATTTATGATTACTGTACTTACAGGGTACCCAACCTGGAACTCTCACCCCTGGCTCACCCCTTCGATAAGCGCCACAAAAAAAAAGCACAGTACCTACTCCGTACAGTACTGTATGTACTGTACCACCTATCTTGATAAGAAATCTTGAGATAAGCACCTCAAACTGCAGGCAGTACTTTATCATACCTACCCTACCCTACCCTACCCTACCCTACCCTACCCTACCCTAGCTACCCAACGACTACTGTACCGTACTCGTATAGTATGAGTGGGGGGAAGCAGATCTCCCCAGGAAAGAAAGAAATAAGAAAATTTCATACTGGCGATAGATAAGGGGGTTTCTTTTCCATGCATTCATTCCATGCACCAAGATGCACCCATTTCTGCAAGTCGGCTGCATCAGCTCGCTCGGCGTGATGCGATGTGAAGAATTTTTGAGGCGGTGAAGATGAGGGGCACTGTGTCGTACTGTATGTATCAGGGAGGGGCACAATGCTCAGTTAAGTCGAGCATACGAAAGTCGGGATGACCTGGGCAGGAGACTTCATAAACTTTTCATTTTTTGTGGCTGCCATGTACGTACTTAAAAGTACTTTTAGATGCAAAGGCGAATACCGTAGTACTGCGGCATCTAGTGATGCAGACAAGCCTATCTACTCCATTCCCGTCACTCCGTATGATTGCCATCTCCAAAGCCAGCCCACCATCCTTCCGACCAGCGACCAGCAAAGAGACCAAGCTGTTTGCTATTCTACCACCGCAGCTGAGTATGGCACCCAGCAGCAGCAGCTAGGCAAAAGCAGCCGAAAAAGAAACTTGTGAGATGAAAAGAGAAACGTGAGATAGGTATTAGTCTGACATTAATCAACAAAGAGCTTTCCCTGCGCCCGCTCCCCTTTGCGCTTTTTGGTATGAGTAAGAAATCAGGAAATGCTTGCTCGACAAATGTGATGTTGTTACAGATGTGGTCGAAAGCAGCTGGACTTCCGGATGAAATGAGGAAGGCAGATGCTGTGATGGACAGAAAAAAGAAGACCATGGGTTGTCGTTATTAGTGGTATCATCGATAGAGACGCAGAGAAGAGCAACAACAGCAGTCCCAAGTGAAGATGCTACGTGAGAATAAGAAGTAACTCAAGAGTCTTATGCGACTGATTGAGGAGTAGATGACTCGCTATCTCCAACCATGTCTGCTACGCGCATCTTCTTATGTTGAGGAGCCCCATCACGCAACGCTTCAAGTTCGCGCTCTTGGTCATCAAGGCGACGCTTGAGTTGGTTTTCTCGGCGCTGCGACTCCTCAAGACGAATATGAAGGTTGTGTTCCGACTCACGACGCATCTCTTCACCTCTCCTAGCATTACTCTCGTCCTGTTCTAGCTGAGTTACACGACCGCGAAATAGCTCGTTGATGACCTCGAGTTCGCTGACGCGAGTCTTAAGAGCGGAATTCTGAGCGATTAGAGATTCGTAGGTTTGGGGAACATCCAGGTGACGGTCTCCATTCATTGGGGAAGTAGAGCGTCCAGGTGAGGGTTGTCGTAGGTGCATAGGTGGGAGGTTCGGGGAGCCATGGTTATAATGATGCTCGTCCAAGGGGTGGCCGTTGAATGCTGGCAGATGGTTACCGTACATTGATGGGGTTGCAGTTCTTGATATGGGTGAGTTCGAGCCATCTGAGTGGCCGTTCGCAGACTTTTGTGATGTGCGTCGGTGACCGAGTGAACCCGGTGGTGGAGTTCCAGCTTGCGATCGCGCTTGTTCAAGGCCATTGGAATCGAACAGATTCTGTACGAACGCGTCAGCAACCGCACCAAGATAGCAGTGCGCATGAATAATCGATCACATACCTTCTTCTTTGCTCCCTGCGCTGAGCCTGAACTCTTGACGCGATTTCGACTCTTGATAACATCTGTCTTGAGGCTTATCGGCCGAGGTCGTCCATGCAATTTCAGGAACAGGCCACATGCGTTGCAAAGGACTGAACCGACCTCATCGCGTCGCCAGAGAGGTGTCGTCGATGTCTGACAATTCATGCAGGAAGGCTGGTCACGATCATTGTTAGGAAGGGTGGCCATGACTGTGTTTTGGGGGGGGAGGAGTGATGTTGATGGTTCAGAAGATTAGAAGGGGGAGAACGATAAGATTGTGCGATAAGTGAAATCGATTTTTGGAGGTTCGCTTGTCTGTCTTTGATTGATTGAGGGAAAGGCTGCTCAGATTTGCTGCGCGATTGGACTGACTACGGCTGACGGCGCGAGCGATTGACGCAGAACAACCAATTACAACAATCACTTCTAGGCAACCGTAGTGTGCTTAGGTGAGGAGGAGGCGCTTGTCTACCGGTCGGGTACCTTGCCCGGCTCTTTGTTCAGCAACGATAAGAGATACCTGTCGCTGAACAATAATAATGATGATGATGGTAATAACTGGAATAATAATAACGACGACGGCAACAACAAACGACAAAATAAAAATAAAAACAGGCAACGACAATAATAATGACAATGCGCTTTTCTCTTTTTTTTTTTTTAAAAAAAAAAGGCAATCGGAGATGGATGGCAAGAATGGGATGAGGGTGATAGGGAAAGGATAAAACATACAGGAGAATTGGTCTGTCCTCCGCCTGTTGTCGCTGAGGGAGACGAGGTTGCGTACGGGCTGGCAAGTACCGCACTTGGTCCCACATTGAAAGGCCTGTTTGGGAGTTAGCTAATGTTCTTTATCTGCCTCATGTGCCCAAAGCAATGCACCATTCTTGATAAGAGAGACACAGACGGAGAGAGAGATAAAGCTGCATCCCTGAGCTGTCGAGTTACATGAGAAACACCCAAGGCCAATCAGTCTTTGCGAGCCTGCAAGATGCTGCTGCGTTGTTCAGCCTGCAAGTCATGTGGTGGCCGACAATTTCTAATCATGTCATCCCAAAGGTACGAGGCCACTGGCATCCAATGACTGAGAGATCCCTGAAGATGCGCGCAACTTTTTGACTTTTAAACCGTCTCGAAGCTTTGAGAAAATACCATGCCAACCATAAAAAATAAAATAAAATAAAAAGTCTTCGACAAAGCCCCTCAACATGTTATGTTCTCTTCTCCCTCTCCGGACTGAAAACTAGTATTTGGTCCAACACGTACCTCATCTGTGGCGGATTCGAATTGGCCGTTGACGCAAGTGATGCCAGTGCTGAGAGACCAGGCAGTTGTGGTAAGGAGGCACTATGGTGCAACGTCGAATGTGTAGTCGATGTTGACGAGGGTCTCGAAATGGATTCCCCTAGTGACGGCAATGATTGCCTCCCACCTTCCTCTGGCCTGAGTTCCGACGAAGCTGTTGTGATTATAGATGGCAGCTCGTGATCGTGGGCCTGCTGCTCTCGAGAATGAGGGTTTGGGAGGTGGTTGATGGGCTGGGCCCTGTACTGAGAGAGTGTGGAAGCAATGATTGCGGTTTGATGGGGGTCGAGTATTATAGGAGTTCTATAGCGTTCGGTGAGGAACGCTGAGGGTATGTAGATTTTGAAATGCCTGATGTACTATGTATATTCGAATTTATATTGTGAGAAAGTTGTAACTCCCTAGGCCGTGTCGTAATGGGATATGTGGGAAGGAGGGAACCTGCAAAGGAGTACTTCGTAAAGACTTTTCCTGTATCGACAGCGTTCCAAAGAGTGACGTTGCGAACCCAAACAGAAGCAAGATAGTCTGCTATAGAAAAATGTTTCGAAGGAGCGTAGTATAGAGTATTAGTGTTACAGTCGTTGTAGGTGTTGTTTGGGAAAAATCAAAAGAATGTTCACAGCTCTGTCAAAGTGAAATCTCAAGCTGTGACATGGGTAGCAGAGGATAAGGGGCATCACGCTAAAGCTATCGTATCTCCAGATTGCTGCTATTAAAAGAAAGCTTAATGCAAGGTTCAAAGTCACAATTCTCGGGATGCAGCTATCCTATTAGGAGGTTATTACGATGCATCATCGCCTCGAAGAATGTTGTTGAGATTGAACGCATCTTATGGGAGATGGTTGGCTGTGATGTGTTTATTGGGTATGTCCTTGAGTAACCACCTTCTTTCCCCGTACATCATAGCTCCCTTCCCGCTGTCGGGATTTATGCAAAGCTTCACCCCCATCCCCCCAAGATTCAGGTACAAGAGACGCGACACATATATATTGTATGTCCAAAACTGAGCGAGCAGGTGCTTTTGAAATTATTACAAAGACGCATTTAGACCTCAACGAATAGGTAATATTTCTGTGGAGGTCTGCACCGAACACTTCGATACCATTCCTCTTCACGAAAGAAAAAAACCTTCATCTCGAATGATCTACGGTGGAAACTCTGGGATCTCAATCTTATCCACATCTTATCCACACAACAAAATTTCTTATCCTGGTGGATCAATCGCTACAGGTACTGCCTCCGTACGCCACAAGAAATAAGGCTGTTATCATTCTTGTGCAGAGAGGCAAGCCATGACGATCGATTTACTGACTCTAAGGCCCCCTCTTTCCGGCACCGCGGGAAATTAGAATTCCTGATTCAGATAAACAACGGCCTATCGGAAGAAGGGGCCCTGCAAAAAGATTGGAGATACATTTTAATGACACGTGTTGAGGAGATGGAATCGGTTCGAGATGACCTTAGAGCGAAAGATTTTCGTGGCGTCTGGAGACGGGAAGGCCGGCGTCGAAGACCCTGGAAAGGGGGCAGGTCACATGATTCGGATGCGCTATCGTGTTCTGACTATCTCTGTACTACTGGGACGGAGTATGCAATAATAATGGAAGGTGATGCTTATCTCTCTATGGAGCACTAGTACTACAGTAAATGACTATGGGGCCGTTTGGGCCTATGGAACTTTCCATCGCTAAACGGAAATGTGCTTCGGATCTAAACGAAATAGGGGATAGGTCGCTTAAGACCCTTCCCCCAAGGCTCTGTATATGAATTCAGCCATCAATTTAAGTTCGGAGACTGTACTTCGTAGACAAGTCTTGATTTGATTACTTTGACTTGAGAGATGGAAACTGGTTTTGACGGAATAGCGACCGTACTAAAAATATTAGAAGACCTAGAGTCAAAAATGGCCTCTCTCTCTCTCTCTATATATATATATATTATCACTTAATTCAAACAAGCGTTGTTATCTACTTTGTTCATAGGACACCAACTCATTTTCCTGTCGAAGTGACACAGTTTATGCTTTTTTCATAGGTGTTTTCAGGGGCTCGCTTGGATCACGTGATACAACGGTCTGGAAAAACTTGATCCCCTCACTCAGTTTATACGGTAACCGCAATCGAAAACTGCGCTCTGGAAATTCTTCAAGAACTTCCTCACTTTTTTGAAGCCAGCCGCAACCACTTACAACTGAGTCTCCAGAACCCAAGATGCCCTCGACACATAAAAAAGAGAAGCCTTGGGATACAGATGACATTGACAAGTGGAAGGTGGGTTTGCGCGCAGTTTTTAAACCGAGATACACCATCAATTAACGTAATATAGATTGAAGCCTTCACACCAGCTGATAATGTCGGCGGTACCTTCACTGAAGAATCCTCCTTCGCAACACTCTTCCCCAAATACCGTGAAGTATATCTCAAAGAAGCATGGCCACTCATCACGCGATCTCTCGAAAAATTTGGCATAGCTTGCACGCTCGATCTTGTTGAAGGTTCTATGACTGTCAAGACCACACGAAAGACCTACGACCCCGCCTCCATTCTCAACGCACGCGACCTTATCAAACTTCTTGCGCGAAGTGTGCCTGCACCACAAGCTATCAAGATATTGGAAGATGGTGTTGCGGCCGATATTATCAAGATCCGCAATCTGGTTAGGAATAAAGAGCGCTTCGTGAAGCGGCGGCAGAGAATACTTGGCCCCAATGGAAGTACTCTAAAGGCTTTAGAACTTCTTACGGAATGCTACATCTTAGTACAGGGAAATACCGTTTCAGCGATGGGCCCATACAAGGGATTGAAGGAATTAAGGAGGATTATTGAAGACTGCATGGCTAATATCCATCCAATTTACCATATCAAAGAATTAATGATCAAGCGGGAATTACAGAAGGATCCGGAGTTGGCTAATGAGAGCTGGGACCGTTTCTTGCCCCACTTCAAGAAGAGGAATCTGTCTAAGAGACGTGTCCCAAGGAATGTTACCGATAAGAGCAAGAAGAAATACACACCATTCCCTCCACCGCAGGAGAAGAGCAAGGTCGACCTGCAGATTGAATCGGGTGAATACTTCTTGGGCAAACAGGCAAGAGAGAGGGCTGCGCAGGAGGAGCGATTAGAGAAGCAAAAAGAGAAGAAGGCTGAGAAGTTGAAGGAGCGAGGGAAGGAGTTTTCTGCGCCGAAAGAAGATGGAGAGAAGTCAGAAGAAGCGGAAGAGGGGGAAAGAAGAAAGCATCGGCAGTGAGGTAAAGAAGGAAAAGAAAGAGAAGAGGAGGAAAAGCAAGGAGGTAGCCGTTGAAGATGATGAGTGAAACGTTTGAGAACTGGAAATCATATGGAATGGATGGGTTGTTGGGCATTTTGGCGACGGCGTTTTACTGGCAATGATACCGCTAGGTCATCTAACCTTTGAAGGAAATCTGCAATGTGCTTTTCCTGTATTAACAAGCAAATGCTTTGCGCGATATAGGAGACAACGAGTTTCCAATGGGGGATATGTATAAATTCAAATGCAATATCTTATTTGGCCCTCCGTTGGCACTGCTTTCATATTAATTGCCTTTTAGTGATCTTTTTGAATAGTTATCTACTGAGATAAAAGAGACGGACTTGAGTAACTTACCTGAAGTACTGGCTTGGTTTGAGATCTCACTTAAATTCGAGCGTGTGTCAGTATAGCACCAATTGAAATGATATCTTAGAAAGTCGTGTTGTAGGGTCCATCATCTTGTATCGAGACAGCGGCCTGGAGTCTAACCGTGCTTACATACATGTCGGCTCTGGGGGCTAATAACATTCATTGAGAGACCGCCTTCTCCAGATCATCTCCAGCACCTGTAATCCGCAATGACACGTACTCTCTACTCGTTTCGAACTTTCTAAGCAGATTATTATTCACTAAGATTCTATGGGTAAGGCATTTTTCCTCATAACGCGCCCTTTGGAATTGCTTTGTCAGTTGGAATATTGAATGCCGACAATTGAACACCGAACTCCGACTGCCGGTTTTCCAGGTCGAAATTGTGAGTCTGCTCTCATCATAGGACTTTGAAATTTTGGAACTGACAAAGATACAGAAAACAGGAGAGAGAGGTTAGGAGAGAAGAGAAAAAGTTTTATATCAATTCGTTGCATTGATATATATATATACACATCACAATGTCGTCTCCTCTCCCTCGGCGCCGAAATGGCAAGCAGCAAGCTTGCGAGCCATGTAGGAAATCCAAAATAGCATGCGACCACACTGTACCAATATGCAGCAGGTGTAAAAGTAAGGACATTCTCGGAGCCATATTTTCCTCTCTGGGCTGGCTGGCCTATGAGCTTTGAGGCCTGTTTCACAGTTGGAGCATGTTTCTAAGCTCTTAAGCCCATCATCTATCCCACAGAAGTACTACTAACTCCGAAACCGTTTAGGAAGAAAAATAGCATCAAAGTGCATTTATCTTGCTGCACCTATGACGAGGCCCACAAACAAAGATATCCACTCTAGTCAGTCCAATTCTCAGCCCTCCAGGAGCACCGACTCCTACATCTCTCCAACTCCGACTTCCGTAAATTGCAGTGAGAGCACACGAGAATCCACGCCACCACGTGCCGTTGACGCCGAGAGAAAGAGAGCAATAGCCAATTCCGGTCCCTTTAAGAAATCCGCGGGCTTTTTCGGCCCTACAAATTTCTCAGCCGTCTTCTTGGAGAATCGGATAGACTTTGAGAGTGACATCCCGCTCTCTAGTCAGGAATCTCTGTCTGATCCTTCTGGAACGTCTCATGAGAGTTTGCAATCACAGGCTTTTATGTTGCTTGCTGGTAATGATGTGAAAGGCTCACCGAGGATTGCTCTTGGTGCAAAGGTTATTCGACAGCTACCAGACCAGAGGACTTTCGACTTCCTTTTAGATCGGTATACAACTAAGATCCTTGAATGTGTTTTGCACAAGCCTAGCCTCCTGGAATGTGCGGCTTCTGTCTGGGCTACTTTTGGAAAATACCTCAAAGAACCGAGGAGTCAGGAGGATGTAGAACACATATCTGCAATTCTTTGCAAAAATGGTGAGAGGCCGCTTGAGGAGGTCCATGATTATAAAAAGTGGGTTTCTTCTTTCTCGGGAACCAATTTGAGATGGGAGATACTGGGAGGTGTGTTTTGTGCATTAGGTCATGCTATACTATCCTTCCCAGAGCGTGACCCTTTCTTTGCCACTCAGAAGGGACCGAGAAGTAATCGCAAGTTGTGGGCCTCAGAGTTGAAGGACTGCACGCAGGCGTGTGTTACACTCTCAAATAACGGTGATCTAATCAACACGCATATGGTCGCTTTGTTGGCAAAGAATCACGTCTTCCAAGTAAGTTACGTATAGACTGATATCGGCATAAGGCTAATGGTTTTCGCAGACAGTAATAAGCGGGGATACCAGTCTCCTTGTATGGAGACAGCTCGGGGACTTGGCTAGTGCAACAACGGCTCTAGGCTTACATCGCCAGGTAGACACAGGGCAGCCCATGTCTGTGATATCAGAATGGAAGAAGTTTGTTTTCGTGGTGGTTTTCAATATCGACAAGTGCGCATCTCTACTCACTGGACGGTAAGTGCATGAGACCTCCTCTTTACTTTTCGCATATTCGGTTTTGGGATATTCAAATTATCTTGGTCATTGAAAAGCCAGTCCTATTGTTGGAAATATGTTTCTAAATCACCAAGTTGCAAGTAATGCCTTGAGTTGTTACAAGCCACTTGTGATCACAATCATAGGCTAATAAAAACACAGTCCTCCCGCCTTGAGTTCTCGTTTTACTCGTTTCAGTTTTCCATTGGACTTAAGTGACGAGGTAAGGATAGAAGGCGGCGAGAAATTGATACAGGCTATCGCTCAACTTGATTCCAATGGCTGGAACACCGATGGAAAGATTTACCCATCTACGACCACTCGAGCCCACGGGCTTATGAGTGTTGTTCTTAATGAGATCCTCGAGATCTCTCTTGGAGATCCTGAGGAGTGTTCGGTAGAAAGAATCAAGTCAGTCAATTATTGCCTCTCTTCTTAAGCTAGCACTAACTTGTTCACTTGTTTCTAGTCACCTCATGGAGCGCCTGAGCAGTACATACACGTCGATGCCAAAATTCCTTCATTATACTTCCGACGCGATAGATGATCTGACCAACGACAAGTTGCTTTGGCGCAAAATCGGGCTTCGGCTGAAGTACCTCGAGTCGCAACTGCTGTTAGAGAGACTTCTCAACAAGAATGGGGAAACGGATGGCAGCTCCATGATTGACTGTGCGAGGGAGATGCTAGAGCTCACTGTCTTGTTATGGGTGCAACGTGACCGCTTCGTCGAGCACCACCTCGACTATGACTACTGTCTCATGTGCTTCGGGGTTCCCTCGGGTGGAGTTCTCTGCGTCGAACTTTTGAACCGCATCAAGAAGCCACAAGAAGCCGCCCATCTCCCTCCGTTGCCCCGTTCAGAGATTGTCCAAAACCTAAGTCTCCTCATCGGTTTTCTGGAATGGGTCCGTCCAGCAGCTGGCAATTACCAACTTTGTGGCCGGATGCGCCAGATAATCAAACGAATCCTCGATCAAATCCTCAATCCACCTCCTATTATTGCGCCACAACCTCAGTCTGAATCACAACCTCTAATCCCACCTGTTGTAGATTTTGACGCTGGTGTTTTCTCATCTAGTGGGTTATACGATGAAGGTCTAGACAATTTGGATTGGCTCAATTCGGTCGATTGGTCCAGAGGCCCGTGGATTGATCTTGGTGGTCCAGAAAATTTCTCTATGGATCCTCGAGCCATTTATTTACCACAGGGGTAGACCAATGGACAAGCTGTCATTCAGCTTCGACTGAATTCTGACTCACCTTGGCCGATCTTCTTTATTACGTAGACAAATCTTTATCCAAAAAAAATCCCAAAAAAATCGTGGTAGGTCTTTGCTGCTCTCTTCTCTCAACGATTTGGTTCGTTAAAAGTATCTCCAGATTGCTAATTCTATCAGAATCAAAGAATCTTAGTGACGATTTCGTCTACAATACTTCATTAGCATGCATGGTCCTCTCGCTAGAACTAATCACAAGCATGGTCGATGAAGGTGTTGAAAGCATTGTGAACAAAACGGATCTCGCTCCGTGAAATCAGCCTTGAACTTCATAAAACTTCACTTGCTGCGGAAGGGAAATAGCATTGGCTGCTCAGATAGTTTCACAACTGGAGAGAAGGCGCGAAGCAATATGTAGTCTTTCTACAACGTGGTAAAGATTGATGGAACAAAGCCTCGCTATTGGAACTTAACAGTAGTAATTCACTACTGTATCTTAGTTTCCCAGACCACACGGTGGTCAACACTTCATAGGATCTATCAACGTCGTTAAGGCAGCCTATAGTTGAGCATTTTGTCTAGGTAGATATTGTAGAGAAAGAGGGCACTTCGCTTTTAGCAAGATGTTTAGGACAGTATCTTCGTAGAGCTAATCCTATTCCTAAATAATCGAGTTTCATAACTGTAGAGCATTTCTATGGGTTTAGTCAAATAAGTAAATATGGTTTGCCAACGAACTCATGAATCGCTTAATTTGACTTGACTTGAGTTAACTATTTTGGACGTGTGAGATCCCAAAACCTGAGGTACTCAATCAAGTCAGTTACTTAAGTCGGGTAAGTTACCTAGAAAATAGGTGATCCTACTCTAGTCAGTGACTTTGGTCAAGTGTATTGATTTGCTAGAATCCATGGATTCAGGATCAGATTCATGAATTAAGCAATTTATGAGCCAGTCGGTACGGTACGGTGGCCATTCTTTTGATATGCTACATCGGTGACTTCTATCAAGGAAACCAGATCGGAATTACTTAATCCAAGAATTTAAGCTACGGCTCTCTCAGATCTTGAATCTTGGTAAATGGCTCGTACTAGTCTTCTTGTGAATGGCTCCTGCCTAGATAATAAGTTTCTGACGAAACTTTAGTGCAACAACGGTAGCAATACCTCCAATCCAAAAAGTCGAAGGTGTTCGCAAGATATTGAGTCATGTTATGGCAGTGTTGTATCATATTCCATTGCGAGTGACCAAGGACCGAGAACCCTTCCTTTCACAAATGTGACTAGCGAGCATACTTTTCGCACGACTTGCTCCTTCGCCCCAGAACGAATTCTTGCTTCTTCAGCTTCCTGTGCCGGCAGCAAGCTTACAAGCGCAAGAAAGTAAGTAAGATAATATAGAATAAAATTTCCTTCCAATTAAATCGTCTGATTTCTTTCAACAAAGGATCCTTGAGCCCAAAGAAAGCAAATCTACACGGTCGAGTAAATTAAGCGACGAGCCGAGGTAGGACGAAGTGAAACGTGTACGGATCGACAAACCTGGGAGATACGACTAGAAACAACTCCAGCCAATGAATCACCCCTAGGGAGTAAACCCAGTCCATCTGTAGTTGAAATAAAGCCACGCCCAGGTCGATCAAATATCCTTGGCACCGCAGAGCGGTAGAGGGAACCGTTGAAACGTGAATTGCCACAATTAATTCCCTGAGCACGTATCACCACACTCGCATTTATAACCACAACAGGACAAAAAGGGCGCAAACCTCCACTCCCGAGTCCCCGCGAAAATGAAACTTTTTTCAGCTTTCGAATCAGCTTGTTCGAAGTTTTGATTCAGCGCAAGTCGACGACCTATGAGAGGACACCAATCAAGATATAGGATTCATCATACCTTTTCGTACTATTACTTACAGGATCTTTAATCTAATCAGTTTTTCAGATCATAAACAAGACACTAGATCGAAAGGGGAGTACTTTACGAAGAATTCCATCTGGTCAAGATCTGACACCAAACTTCCGTTGTAGAGGACCGCAAAAATTCACTGATTTGACCAGATGAGCTGATTACTTGTTACCTTATAATGGTGCACTGTATCAGTTCATTATGCTTAGATTTTCGTGGTCGAATCACTTCATAAGATGATGGTCATTTCCTTTCCTTGGCACTCATATACTTTTAAGTTGTCGTTCCCACCATTTGAAGGTGTACTAAGTAAACTACTTCAAGGATTTCTGGTGCTTTCACTTAATTTGAGAAGGCTCTTCTTTATGTATTCTGCATACTGGACTGGTACAAAAAATCCATACAACAGCAGTGCTCAAAAATGAAGCTCTCAACATTTTTTGTCTTGGCTGTACCCAGTCTCTCAAGCACAGCATTGGCTTTCAATTCCAATGGGCAGTCATTATTTCCCCGCCAATCAAATTCAACCAGCAATTCCACGGGGACCCCATCTACTGCGCCGTGCGTCCCAGAAAATGCAGTTCATATGATAGTAGCCCGAGCATCCACAGAGAAGCCCGGAGAGGGAATCATCGGCGCAGTAGCAACCTCTGTTAAGAGTGCTATTGCTGGTTCGGATTCCGAAGCTGTTGTTTATCCAGCTACGTTGACGGACTATCTTAATTCTGAAGCTTCGGGTGTTGCTGCCATGCAGTCACTTATTGAGGCGTATGCTACGAGGTGTCCGACTTCTAAGATGGCTCTTTTAGGGTACTCGCAAGTGAGTAATTGTTCTAATCTTTTTTTTTCTTATCAAAAAGAGCTTTTCGTTTATTACAAGCAGTTAGATTTTGAAGTCTATTACTAACATGATTTTGATGTAGGGTGCCCACGTAGCAGCAGATGTATTATGCGGAAACAGTGAGAATGGTTTCAACGCAACAAAACCCCTCTCAGAATCCTTCTCGAAAAACAGTTCGTAACCCTGACCCCAACCCTAACACCCTCCACCCACCTTTCACACCCCAAATGCTAAGACAAGACCACAGTTGTAGCAGTAGTAATGATGGGAGATCCAAGCCACATGCCCAACCTACCCCAAGACGTAGGAAATTCAACCAAAACTGGCATCTTCCCACGAAACAACACAGCAGCATGTGGTAGCACAGCAGCCATCATCCAATCATATTGCAATAGCAATGATGAATTCTGCGATTCTGGAAATAGTCTAGCTGTACATATGAGTTACGTGCAGGTTTACGGGAGCATGGCCTCGCAATTCATTATTGATAATGTTAATGGGAATGGGGCGAAGACGAATACTACTGGTAGTAGTGTTAATACTACTGGTAGTGTTAATAGCACTAGTACTAGTAAATCTCAAGCAGCGCCGAGATTAACTAGTAGTTCCATTTGGCTTAGTGTTTTGTGTAGCCTTGTAGTTGTTTTAGTTGTTTAAGAAATATAAGAGTTGAGCTCGGTTCCATAACGGGATTGTCTTCATGAAAATATGTGTTTCGTTGTTAAAACCTACCGCAATATCTCATTCAACTAATGGAGAATACCATTTATGCGCCATTATGCTGCATGCATCATATTAGAGGTAAGGATGACTAGATCCGTTCGAATATACCTAGCTGGCATTGACTTTTCTGTGAGTGGGCATGTAACTTTAGCGAGCACCCTAGAAGTTTTGCTACATAGATCTTACCTACTTATTCGGATAGTTGGCGTAATAATCGATCGTCCTCGTCCACTGTGCAGGCCCACAGCATAAGATCACGTTCTGTGTCGACTTGTCTGCTTGTAAGTTTCGCCACGCTGAGACAAATTACCAAGTGTGGATGACAAAACTTCAATTTCAGAAATAACGATAATAGAGTCGGTGGCCCCTTCAAAAAACACAGATACGTGTAATAACAGCGCCGGCTGGAGAGTCTACTAATGCATGAGCCAGAATCATCTACTGGTGCTATCTGTTGTCCTAATTTTTTGTTACTTCAGGATCGAGATTCGAACCATAACAGCTTATTAAACGTGGGGATGCCTCAGTTGATGTTCTACTCTGGAAGCTGGATCATCACTGGCTTCAGGGACGGTACCGAAAACATATTTGCCAAACAGATGGCAAATAATCCCACCGTCTTCACATCTTAGTCAAGCTTCCCCTTTGAACTATGTTGTTTTTTAACACAGACGGTCAATATAACTGCTGCAAAGGCCGATAATTATCTTCAGCTAACTTGGGCACCTCAGAGTTTTGATCCTGTTGTTCTTTGGTATGCTGCTGACATTGTGCCCACAGGCGGCCGCGCCGGTTGACATCATGATCATGCCCATATCCACGCTGGTGAGGTACTGGTTAATGTTATTCAATAGGTTGCCGCCATTATAAGGAGATTGCTGTGCAGATTGCTCCGAGGTATCACCAGTAGGTGTGATGCCCTCGTCATTCCCATTATACAGCGCCGGCATATTGGCTTGAGCTTGAGGTGGTGAAGATCTACCGAAGGCGTTTCCTGTTACTGACTTGCTTGTGAAACCTGAAGTTAGATTTGGCAGATTGCGAGTTTGGATGATGACTGTGCCTGTAGAAGATCCATTCTTTTGATGCATGCCATTGAACTGCCAGCCCGAGGACTCATTGCCTGTTGCTGACTTGTAGACTTGTAACAAATTGCGTAAGATTGACTTCGGAGATTATCACTTGTCGGAGGGTTATCAGAGAACCTGCAAAAAGTCGCACTTAGTAAAGACAAGTAGCAGCAAAACAGAATTGTTTAGAGCAAAGTTGTTCTGTGCTTGTAATGGCGTAGTAACCCGTAGAGAATGCAAACAAAAGGAACAACAAAAGACGGGCAAAAGCTCAGATGCAACAAACAGTATATAGAAGCCATATGAGGATTTTAAACGTATCCATACGGGACATACAAAACCATAAGATCTGTGCTGCCGAATAGATAAGGATGAATCTTGATGTGCGGGGAATGATCTTTAGATGTTAGAAGAGAAAGAGCGATAGAAGAGCAGAAGGTGTAGCAAGACATAAGACGCTACTGAATGAACTCCTCTATATACTAACTCGCAGGAATGGAGCTTTAAAAAGATCAGGCGAGGCCGGAACTTGAGATGTAGGATGAAAAAAAACATGTAGAAGGATTTCCTAAGATTGCGAAAGCCTGCGGCAGTGATTTGTCTCTAGAAACTCCTAGAATAATATAGTTTGTAGAACCTGAAGGTCAAACTTGTCTGCTTTGGAAATTGAAATTGAAATAATACTAAATTAATAAACTATTTTCACCTTAATCAAAACAACTCTACTATCAAAAGAAAAGGGCTCTTGCTTATTCATGGTCTACTGTCAGTGGCACTTCGTGCAGAGTCACTGTAGACAAACAGTTTTAGTTGCTAAACCTGATACTTATTGGAAGGAGAAAAAGCACTCAAGCAACCTAGCAACATCTCCTTCTACCTTTAGACCCTAACTTTTGAATGTGATGAATAGCGCTGGCGAGCAACAAAAGTGATATGGGGTATGGGAAATGGGTGTTATTTTCTGTACCTACAGATATTATCTATCATGCTTGAAGAGGGCTCTTCCCCAACAAAGCATACAGTTGCTAGATGGTATCTAGGATACGTATATTGGGAGTAAATTTGTACGTATGTCTAGTTGGATTCTAAATGTAAATTGGCAAACATCTTGTTGTATAAAGATTTTGTATTTCCTAAGACTTTTTTTGCATGGGTATCACAGCATACACACGCAGCCCCGTCTCCCGATGTCCCATCCTAAGCCGCACCCACCATGCCATTCCTATGCACCCACGTCGCCATCCTACTTCCACGAATACAGAAGGAGTGTTGTGAGTTTGAAGGAGTGCAAGGTCCTTGTCGCGCCTGAGGCCCAAATCAAATAGGTATTCCCTCTTCTCTATGTATTCACCTCGGCGCCGCATGCTTTTCTCGGGTAAATCACGCAAGCAATACAACTAAAACCAAGAAACCTCATTAAATAAACCGAACAATAAGGAAACCCGAAATCAAAAAATTTCAAAAACAAAACAAGAAAGAGATGGTATTTGGGTATTTCGCGCCAGGGTATATCCAGAGCCAATGACTAACACGTAGAAAGACGGTAGGAAACAAGTCACAGGGATATCTTAAAAACGCGGTGGCCCAATTGGGCCAGGGTATCCAGAGTTGGTGGAATGAGAGGTGGAAGGGCGACCACTATCAAGAGCGTGCCTTGGGGTAGCATCTCCGGGATGCGGAAACTGAGAAATAGATTTTAGATCATTATTGCCAAATTGGCGGGTGGGCCAGGGAGTGTTGTCGTCTTCCGGCAAATTAACTCCACTATCATTCCATGGGTTTCGATCTGCATTGAAACTACGAGTTGACTCGATGGAGACTAGAGAGGTTTTCGAGACATTGCTCGAGCCATTCTTGAAGAATGAACCGGGTGATTGGGAGCTGTTCTTGCGGCGATCTAGGAAAGAGGAGATTGAAGACATACTTCCCGGCTTTCGGAGTTTGTCGAAGATTGTACTTCGCTCCCGTGCTACATCATCGCCAAAAGATGACTTTGTTGGTGAGTCTGTCGAGACAGTTGCTGGAGCATGTTGCAAGAGCTTCGACTCAAAGAAGGGGAGCGAATCCTCGAAAGAATCCGACTTTGGCCGAGGAATAGCGCCTTTCACTGTTGTCGTCTCGATCCCAGCTGATGCAAGATTGGAATGTAGGAACTCGATAGCGTCTCTGACTCCTCCGGCATTGTTCCGAGTAAAGCCCCAGAGCAAAGTGACTGTAGGGCCATCATCCTCGGTTCGTTCGTTCTCATCTTCATGGACTTGAACATCAACAACGTATTGAGACTTCAGTTTAGAAACAACTTCAGATTTAAACTCCTTTGACTCCAGAAACTCGATCAGCTCTGGGGTTCGAGTAAGGACAAGTTCGTGGTTGTCAGGAACCATGCCGAGAAATTCGTCCACGCAATGAGGCACCTGCCATTCAGGCCCAGAGACAGTGACATCATCGCTGGCTTGCTCGGTGCTAGGAAAAATAATCTTGCAGTTCCATTTCTTTTCAAGCTCCTCGAGTTGGCTGAGACGGGCGATAAGTTGTCTGTGATACAGACGATCAACAGTAACAGTCTGGGAGGTGAACTCAGAGTCGACTCGATCGACCATGTCTAGGATTTCTGACTTGACGAGCTCAAGGTTCTGCGCATTTCTTGCAGGCGTACGACAGATGACGTTGTCGACCTTAATGTCATCGTCGTCTCGGCCTACACCTCCTCGATCCATAGCATTTGAGAATTTGACGAAGACTGAGTGCTTCTTCATGATCCGTTGAATGTGCTGGCCTCCGATGCCGATAATGCGCTTGTGATATTGATCAGGAACATGAAAAGAGATTGAAGCAGGCATTTCTTGTTCAACAAGCATGAGTCCAGACTTCATGGCGTCATAGCTACCGCAGCAGACGTCGATGTTGAAGTTATACTCATTGAAACCATCAAAGATGATCTGTACGCTGCCTAGTATATTGTTAGCAAGAGAAATCGCCCACCATTTGATTACTTACTCTGGCCCATAATCTTGTTGATCTTTCCATTCTTTTTTCCACTGACAAACTCCTTGTGTTCATTGGCAAGCTCAATCTTGACTCTAATTTGGTACTGTGTTCGGGTGAAAAATTTGATGCTGGAGATAACCATCAATGCTGCCTTTACAGCATCGTCAGACCCGGTAATGGTAAAAGTTAGCTTGTCGAAAGACACGTCAGCATCTGAATTGGCGCAGATATCAGACAACATGGCTCGGACATGGTGAGCAGATGGAGCCTGTGTGATATCTGTATTCTGAATCCACCATGAAGCACTGTAGAACTGTCCAGTCTGATATTTGTGTTAGTCACCGACCTATTTACATGTCATGAATTACTTACAAGAGACATGATATCTCTCACAGTCCGCTCGACATGAAGTCCTTCGACTCCTTGAATCCGCACCAGGTTTCGTTGGGAGGCGAGAGGTGGAAATTGAATGAAAGTGCCGTTAGTCTCCATAATCTTCCGCACTTTATCCAATCTGCTAAGAAGAATGCTGTCAATCTTTGCCGCTGCTACCACGGCGTCCTTCATAAAGAGTCTGCTGCGTCTGGCGAGCTCGAAAATCTTCTCCTTTGCCGTGTTGATGTTCTGCTGAGATTCTCCAGTTATGAAAATCTCTTCGGGATTTCGACGACGAGCACCTGCCGGGCAGTACCTATAAACTTGGGAAAACGGAGGTGGGAAGTAAATGGCCGTGTTCGTAGCTGATTCAATGAGCTTGATGTTTTTTCGTGATCGACCGCATATTACTGTATGCAACGAGAGCTCGAGCTTCGTTGCATCCACCACCCTGCCAAGCTAGAACAAAGTTAGCACTTCATACTCTCAACACAAGCTTGCCCTGATTCTAACCAATCTGTCTATGAGAATGAGAACTCTAGTCTTTGCATGCTCGGCACTTTCCATATCCCCATATATTGCAACCCTCCACCGTTGATCACGCCCAGCATCCCCATTACTATTCAGACTGTCCGAAACAGACGCAAATTTAGGTCCGAGAAGGAAGATATCGACACCGCAGTACTTAGATATTTCATCGAGGTGTCCAATAACCTCGGATTTGAGGGCGGTTCCTGTTGGATCGATTACAAGCTCGCCGCTGATGTCTACTACCGCACAGCGCTGCAGAAATATTAGCCACATCCTCGAGGCTGACAGGAACTGCTCTTCTCACCAGAGCTAGAGGAGTGTCGTTCAGTATCGTTTCCCTACTTTGGTGTACCAATTCCGGACTTCCGGAAAGGCAGATCGTTGTGACCTGGCCTTTGACTCTCTTTGGATGGCCTGCCTGGACGTGAGCCTCGATTGGCATAGGACCGTTCGTGATATCGGTGCATCGCTGCCGTAGCTGGTGCAGGTTCTGGGCGTGAACTGGCAACTCGTACACTGGAACATCTTCGCGCGCGTCTTCGGGATGGGTCCATCTGAGGACTGCCTGGCTTGTGGCGTACAATATATCCTCAGTGTTTGGACCTGCGAGATCCGACGAGAAGGGCACGTTGAAAGAGTAGTGGATCACCGAGTCTTGAGGTGCTGGCGACAGTATGGGGGAGTTTGCATGTGTCTTCTGTTGAGGTGGAACGGAATTCATGTTCATGTTTGGCCTCGACATGCCAAATCCAGGGCCCATCCTCTCGGACCAATGCCTCATATTTGCTAACTTGTTCATTGTGCCGTTGCTCTCGTCGTCGAGAGGTGTTATTGTTTGGGAGATCAAGAGTCGTGTGCCTTGCTCTCGACTTCACGAAGGATCTGGGCTGATATTCGCTTACGAGTTACAGTAGTCCAAGTAACGGACTACGGAGCAGCACGGGTACCCAATGAGCTGAAAAGAATGTCAGACAAGTTGCACCACCTCACGAAACAGACAGCGTAAAATGGTGAGTAAAGAACGTGGTTGGCTAGGTCTGTGTTTTGGAGCAAAAAGGTGTGGTGAAGAAGATGGAAATAATACAGCAGCACAGGAGGTACCAAGTCTAATTGAGTGAGTGGTGCTCCGTACGAACCAGAGCAACAAGGTGAGCAATAATTGAAGTGGTACTGTAGCTGGCCCGGGGGAACAGGGGTTGGAAGACAGCAACGGGTGAGCATACCGTAGGTAGCCTGCCTGTCCTATCAACAGTCGAGGACCCAGATGTGTGGATTACATACATGTGTCTACGGTATTCGTGATGGAGGCGCAGCGCAGTCCAGTACGGAGTAGCCCATCTCTGGCTCTCGAAGACCGATGTTACCGAAGCGCATGGAAAATAGAATTAGAAAGAAAAAAAATAGAATTTAGAACTGTGGAGTTGTCCATCTCTGGCTAGAATCTACTGGTAAGGACATTGAAAGCGTCAATGGGCCTATGACGACGATGTTCCTATGCCGTACTGTACGAGGTACCGTATCTACCTACACTACCGCCAAAAACACTCTCGAACACTCTCTGTAGTAGTGGTTATGCTTTTGGACACGACTAATGGTAGGGCCACTGTAGCCACCACTTTGGCCTGCTTGCGTTGCGCTCGAGAGCGTCTTCAGGTGGTGGAGGCTTGGTTCCATGATGATTCTTACTCCCTAGTCTGGACTCGGGAACCTCATTGGTTGTGAAGTGTAGGTAAGCTTCAAAGAGAGGGGGCGAGATAGTGCATTTTGCTTGCCTTAGGAGTAGCTTGATAAATCCTAGACTTCTGAGGCGCTTTGAAAGCAAATGTGTGAAATTGCCAATCAACCTCCCTGATGATGTTTTAGTATGACCTCAGCCTTCTGCAAATCCAGCAGAAAACGAAGGAAAAACGAAGGCTGAGCTCAGTGTTTCTTCCGAGAGATGTCACGGATAGTCATGGTCAAGGTCCCTACCAAACACTTAACAATTTAAGAAACAATCGAGGTGCCAGGAACTAGGATGTGAGCTCGTCGTTGTTGCCATCCGACTCGAGTCGTTCTCTCCCTGATCTCTCTCTGATCTGTGCGAGCTTTACGGATCGCATGTGTGCTTCAGCCGGGCATGGATCAAGATCCCGTAAATTGATTGGACGATCGATGACTTCATCAACAGTGCCAGGGATGCGCTTTGTCATTGTGTAGGTAAAGAGCTTGTTTTCTGCATTTTTTTTTACCAAGCTAGTACAGTATTTCCCTTCAGTATGGATTAAGTATTTGAATTCATTTACATTTACATTTCTTCGTTCCACTCATCCTATTTCTACAGAGCATCCACGGTAGCTGAAGTGACTGATGGTTAATACAGACTGTCCGCACTGCTGGTAAGTGCGATATATTACAGATTAAAATCCCAGAGTATACTCAAGACCACTCCACCAACTACTTCCTTTGTACTTATAACACTTCTCAACTCTGTATCCATCCTTCATATGGAGCTCCAATCCATGACATGTTCATCTGTACACCTCTCTTCTTCCCTCATCCGCATAGATAACGTCAAGGGCTTCCTGCGGCCTCTCCACATAGGCCACCTCCCCAGCTCTCCGACTTGGTCTCTCATAATATCTATCATCGTCCACAACTTGTACATATTCCCTTCGAGGTGCTTCGACCGGCCGGACACTGTACTCTCTCTGTGAATGAGAAATAACCATCTCCCGACGTGCTTCTGGCCGTACGCTTCCAGTATACTCCCTTCCAGGTACATCCGGCCGAACGCTGAGTCTACCAGTAAACTCTCTGGGAATCTCATAACGGACCGGTTCCGGGCGGATGCTGGGAGCCCGGATGTACTCCCGTGGAGCTTCCTCGAAATGGGTTGCTTCGCGACGAGCCGGTGGAGCTCGGATTTGAACGTATTCTTCACTTGGCGCTGCCATTGCTGTTGGTCTCACTGAATATTCTCGTTGACGAACATAATCTTCCCCAGGTGGTGCCATAGCGGTAGGTCGTACCGAGTATTCCCTTTGCCGCACATATTCATCCCCTGGAGATGCCATCCTAGTTGGGCGAATTGAATACTCCCTTTGGCGATATTGCCTATATTCGGGATCATTATATTCGGGCTGTGTAACAACACGACGCGGGGCCACCATTTGCGGCGATGCTCTTCTGTACAGGACACCGTCTCGTTCAAAGGTTTCGACTGGGGCTCGTCCAGAGACAGTCCTCAATGGTGCACTGTCATATACGAGTTCCCGCCTGATCGGCGGTGCCATTGTTTGCCGCACAGGAGCAGGGTCAATGTACTCACGGCCATACTCATCAACCACAATTCGTACCGGTTGTCGAGGTGGACCCATCGGAATAGGCGACTGCCGTTCGCGCATGATTGGTGAGCGTGAACGATCTCGTTCGGCATCAGGGCGAACACTGGCCCTTGGGGGCAAGGGCCTATACTGTCTCTGTATTTCTGTTTCTCGCCGGTCGGTCACTGCGTACGATACTGCTCGAGCTGTACGAATATCGTTAGGGGTGTAAGGTAGATCGTACATATCCGGTGTTCGTCGTCTGACATTGCTGACACGACGGTAATCTATGTCATCCCTCTCTACACGCTGGTATGTTGGCACAGCTTTTCGTCTCGGCTCTTCATCATAATGTTCCCATGAAGGTTGTTCTCGGGGTTCAACATAGCGCGCGGCAGTGACTCCTGGGCGCCCTTCCGCAGGTTGCTCGTATCTAGGCTCATCATAGTTGAGTTCAGCACCGTATTGTGAAATTCGTTGTCGTTTTTGTGGTCTTGGTAGGGGTGCAACGCCGAAGGGGGAAGGAGATCGAGGTTCAGGCTTAATGTAGGGGGAATCTGGAGTATCTACATTGTTGGTATTTGATTTGCGTTTATTTCTCTTCTCTTTTTTCTTTCTCTTTTCGTTGTTCTTCGCCCCCCTAGGAGAGCTATCCGTGCTTGAGTTCTCCGATACCTTTTCACGCAAAGCAGCTACTTGTGCGGGTGGTGGTTCATCGAACTGTGACTGTCGAATGATGGGCGGCTCTCTTGCAACAGCCAAAGGCGAGACTCGTGCCGGTTGTGGTGCAACAGGAGATAGATCGTGAGCACGTATGACCGGTGATACGTCCTCGTCGTGGAATGCTTGCTGGAGAAGCCGTCCGGTCGTTCTCTGTACAACAGCTTCTTCAGTAGAATTTGCTGATCCAGAAGTGACTTGGCCTACATTGAATGGCGGCATACTGTCACCTGCGCGTGGTGATCTGACGACCCTTGTAGTGGCTCTGTGTGGAGGACTTTGTCTTCTTGTACTTGATGCATCTGGTCGAGCTTGACTCGACGATGAAACGTGAGACTGCTGAGGTAGCGCTGTTACAAGGTTATTATTGGATAATGAAATACCTGCAGTGACATTTTCTTGATCTCGAAGATGAGTTTGAGGAGAGTGTATCTGCTTATCGGCTGAGACTACAGCACGCGATTTGTGACCATTTGGCGAGCTAGATAGCTCTGGAGTATCATGCTGACTTGAATAAAAGGTATTGTCATCAAAGGAATCACTGGCAGCACCAACAGAAGGTGCAGCCTCTATGGTAGTAGAAGGTAGCACTTTTGCTAGTCCTTGTGACAATACTTCAGAAACATCAAAATTTGGAACACATTCAGCGGTTTGTAGCCATGCTTTCTGTGCCAGACGCTGCTGCTCAATTTGTTCCCTCAATGCCTGCTCCAATTTATTCCTTTGGAGTTGTATCTCAGCCTTAATTAGATGATCCGATTTTTCGAGCAAAATAGGATTGATCTCGGATTTTGTAGACTTGAAGCTATGTAGCGCAGTTGAGCCATTTACCGTCTTGCCGTATGGGGAAGAGGACTTGTCGGAATTTGCGCCAAATGCCTGGCGTCCTGGTTGTGCTGTAATATTCGTGTTGTTACTGGCGGTTGGTGAAGATGCACTGCCTGCGACGTGTTTGTCAACAGCCTCGCGAGCGATTAACTTGACCCTTGGATGGGTCCCAGCAAAAACTGCATCCCGAAACTCCAATATTCTCTGACATTCTTTTATCTCACGCAGCTCATCCGCTGTTAGTACAGCGGAATATGCAGTTGGAGGAAGAGCCACGACCCCTTGGGCCATTGCACAATGCTAGTTTGAAGCTAAGCAAGATAAATATATTTCGAGGATATGGCGAAAAGAAAGAAGCAATAAGCAAATAGTAGCACGTTGAATCTGGATTTTACTTGTCGGGATTGCGATGATTTGGACGATAGAAAAGTTCACACGAAGTCAATCTCCGTGAACAGGAGGTTGGCATGCATCGGAAGAAGTTTTTCCACTTCCTAGCGTCATTTTGCTTAGCTACGGTGGCCCAGTGCATCAATTCCACCAGTCTCTCTAAGTCCTGTACGAAGGGAGGTACCGCCGTCGTCTAATATCATTGACTCATAAGGAAGGGTTACATAACTTACGTATGTTTCGACAAGCCGCAAACAATCTTAGAATTCAGTTAAAAACTCCTCGAGGAGTACACCCTCATTTTGCAAATCGTATCTGCATCAGAAGTAAAAGTGCACTATCTAAGGACATGGCGGAAAGGCCCGTCTTCTTCTTTGATATTGACAATTGGTCAGTTTCCTTTGGACCTAAAGTACAATTTGCTAACTCACACTATTTAGTCTCTATCCCAAGAGTAAGTACTGAAAATACTACCACGCCTGCTGTACCTCCATTGCTCACAATAGTTTGAAGGCAAGAACGTACATACTCACATGACCGTCTTGATCGACCAGTACTTCATGACGCATCTGGACTTAACTCAAGAGGATGCCTACAAGCTCCATATGGAATACTACAAGAACTATGGACTAGCTATTGAGGGTTTAGTACGACACCATAAGATCGATCCTCTTGAGTATAACCGCCAAGTCGACGATGCTCTTCCCATGGACAAGATTCTGGGTCCTGACCTGAAGCTACGGAAGCTGCTGGAGGATATGGATAAGAGTAAGATCAAATTGTGGCTCCTTACAAACGCATATGTCAATCATGGAAATCGTGTGGTGCGCTTGCTTGGAATAGACGATCTCTTTGAAGGTATCACATATTGCGATTATGCAGTTGCACCAATTCTTTGCAAACCGAACGTGGATATGTATGTCAAGGCTATGAAGGAAGCCGGTGTGAAAGAAAACAAAGACTGTTATTTTGTTGGTGAGTGATGCGCGAACATGGCTTTGAATGCCGCTGATATTTCAAAGACGATTCAGCACTCAATTGTACCAAGGCTGAGGAAATTGGTTGGACGACCACACATATTGTAGAGGCAGGAGAAGAGCTGCCACCTCATCGGCCTTGCAAATACCAGATACGGGACTTGGAAGAGCTTAGAACATTATTCCCTCAATTTTTCAGTGGCTCTGGAGTGCTTAGACCTATAGACTAGAGCATGTTCATTTGTAGCACACAGCATAGTTTTCAAAGAGTAAAGCGGACATCTAAACTTGGCCTTGGAGACGGGAAGGACGGCGTTCCGGTAGTCTAGAGTCAAGGAAACTGGCATAATGATAGAATCAATCATCCTTGAACTATCTAAAATTGAGCTTGGTGGGTAATTCTAGCTGTATATCGAAATTTATGTTGGCCCAAGTAGAATATCTGGGCCAAGTAGAATTCGGATAGTCAGCACTTACTTTCACAGTCCATCAATGATCAGATATGTTTGAACCCAATGTCTTGTTGATATTTTTGCCTGCAATGTCTTGTCCTTCCTAAGACCAAATCCGTAATGCCTTCCGGGTATTCCTAAACGCCAATATCAAGCCAAACTCTGATGGACATATTCTAAATAAACGCTCATGAAACCCATCTTCATACCTTCAAGGCCTCTTAATACTCCGAATAACATTCTCCAGCTTCGCCAGCACAATATCTTTCTCTTTGAGAGCTTCCTGTCTCCGTGCCTCCGCCTCTTGAAGTTCTTGCTCCAAAAGTTGGATCATTTGTTCTTGATCCTTTTCACTATTGTTGACGCCGGGTAGGAGACATATCAACCCTTCGATCAACTGCTCCTTTCGGATAAGGTCTTGAGCCAATTCTAGCTGGCCTGCTTTGAAGTCGGCTTCGGCATATGTCTCAACTACAAGAGTCAGCGCGTAGCTACAATAAAGGAGGCATAAAACATACGTTTCTCATTGTCTGGTAGATCAGTGTCTTTCTTCTCCTCGTGGATTTTGTCCGTTGCGCTTAGGGTCTGGAGGTCGTGGTGTTTGTGAACGAACCACAGGGACGCCACAAATTGATGCGCCAGCTATTCCCGTGTAAGTAGAAATGCCCAGCCATGTATTCGCATGATGGTATTACCTGGTCGACGGCATCTTGAAGCTGGGTCAATCGGTCCGCCATAGTGAGTAAGGTTGTTGTTTGCTGATGTTCTGGAATTGAAGTTGGCAAGGCTACAAGTATCGGAATGAAGCTCGCCGGAGACGAACGCCACGGAGCCAGGATGTGATCGTAGCCTCACTCCTTTTCGCCTTGTGAAGCTCAACGTCAACCTTCTTCAGCCATTCGCATCATCTATCTCTCAGTTTTATCGGTAAACGTATTGCTCTTAGATTCTCATGTTTGACTTTTCAGAGACGTACATAATCACACAAACTCTCCCATGATTCTGGGTCGTTCTCACCTACGATTGTTTTGGCCGAGAAGTAAATCAGTTCGCAAATACGCAGCAAACGCTTCTCTGGAAAAATTGGTCTACCCTGATTCTCAAACTCCTGGTCATCATGACCTTCCCAGTTTCTTGGATTATGCCTCACGTGTCGAGATGGATGCCAAAAGCACTACATATGTAGGAACACATTATGAGTACACAGTTCAGACAGCGCTCGAACGGTTAGGAATGTCCCTCAAACGCATAGGCGGGAGATCAGACTACGGGATTGATCTTCTGGGAACATGGACTCTACCATCTGCGCCTGAACCGATGAGAATTCTTGTCCAATGCAAAGCTCTCTCAAGGAAGCTTGAACCTGCTCATGCTAGAGAGCTTGAAGGAGCATTCGTGGGTGCCCCTCCTGGTTGGAGAGGCCTGGGTGTTCTTGGTCTGCTCGTGACACAGAAACCAGCTACCAAGGGAGTCCGAGAAGCTCTTGGGAGAAGTCGATGGCCGATGGGATATGTGCTCTGCGGATCTGATGGCAAGATACTCCAGATGCTGTGGAACAGGCGAGCTGAGCAAGAAGGCCTTGACGGAATTGGTGTTGGCCTTAAGTACGCTGGCGGCGATCGTGCTGAGAAAGAGGTCTTATTGACATGGAAAGGAGAGGTGCTCAAAGATTGAAGCACTTTCAATATGCCGCCAAGCTTCTAGCTTACGAGCTCGCACTTAATTCGTCTCGAAAACTGAGGTAGTGACTCTCCGTTACAGGCTCATCTTCTACAACCCTTCACAGTACACCGGATCAAACCCCACTCTCTCAAAATAAACGACAGTACATTTCTCAAGTCTGGACAGCCTCTTGGTAGATCCGCCGACCTATTGGGTACTTCTGTGTTGCCGACTACCATTTTACATCCGCCTATCCCATTTCGGCCTGCGGAAATACCTTGGGTGTTTGCTGTACAACACCAAATAAGCCATGCCCGGCTTCGATCGTCTTGTACAACTAATAAATATGGACGCAGTACTGCGACTGCTATTCATGTTTCGTTCTATTCCAGAAAGGTGTCACGTTTGCATTGTTTGGTCTGCCTCAATTATACAAAACCCATCTCAAGAAATGTGTTTTCTGAGGAACATTAGATGCTTCAAATATATTTGCATCACCTGCCATCATCTGTTGAAATGAAAATTGCAACTCGGTTATCGAGGAGAACTTGACAACAACATGTTACCTGATTGCGTATATCTTCGATTGCGGCCATCTCTCCCCCAAGATGATGAAAGATATTGGGACTGATTTGATGTAAATAGGTTAAGGGTTTTTGTGGAGGACGCGACACACGCGGAGAATCTGTTCGAGCCGTGAGATAGTGAACGGCGTACCGAGGCGGTTGATCTTTTTTCGAGTGCAGAGACACGGTGAGTTTTTAGTGACTCACTAAGTGGGACTGAGCACCAGAACAATCATCGATGGGGATGCGAATTTCGAGTTGGGAACCGCTGCGTCCAGATTCCAGTGGTCAGCGGCATGTCAATGCAACCTTCGCAGTTCCTATCTTATATTCAAATAAAAGAAGGATGTCCCAAGTCCCAAGCCGAGAATAAATATTTACGTGTATGAGCAACTAGAGTTCCATAGAATATGAGTATTTATTTATTTTCCTTTCCTCCTACGGGCCCCGGTCGGAAGATTCACCACGTGAATTCGGATATAATTTACCTACCTAGCTTCACTTGCACTGGCATTTAAACTCCCCTGGTTTGGAAGTTACCTTACGCATCCAGTCGATCGAACATCAACAACTAAACTCGCTCATACCGTTGTTGTCGTGGTATGGAGGGGCAGAGTCTAATAACAGCTTCCACACGAGACCATACGTGGACAGCTCATATCTTCGGAAACATACTACAAGAAGTTCTACATAGAACAGCAAACTACCTTCCTACAACTCCATATACACAACCAATCTCCAACTTCACCCCTTTCACAAAACACAAACCACGCAAACATGTCCAAGCCAATCACTCTCTACGGCCATGGTCAGTAATTTGGGTTGCGAAGCAAGAGAATATGAATAAAACTGCTAATACCTCATAGCCACTGGACCCATCCCATGGAAAGTTGCCATTGTCCTTGAGGAGTTGTATGTACTCAGTTTCTTGGGCTTCTATTCACCCCCGATCCATTAGAGCAAACAAACTAACTCGGAATTTCCAACTATAGGGGCATTCAATACACTCATAAGTTGATAGGTAAACGCCCCTCCCAAAAACCAAGACATGCTTATTGACCTCAATTCTAGACATGGCCGACATGAAGAAGTCACCGTTTGAGAAGATCAATGTCAACGGCCGAGTTCCAGCCATCGAGGACCCCAACACTAGCATCACTCTTTGGGAATCTAGTGCTATTATTGAATGAATATCTCGTCGAGACCTATGATAAGAACAACACTTTGACCTACACCTCCATCCCCGAGAAGTTCTACGTTAAGCAATGGCTTCACTTTCAGATGTCTGGACAAGGACCTTACGTACGTATTCACCACCTCTTTTATTTTTCCTTAGACCTATCCTACTTAAAACCTCGATTTGGGTAATTTAGAATTTACTAGAAGGTGACCAGTAAAGCATGGGGTCGAATCAGTAGGTGGAGTAAATCTTTGTAAGCATTTGTGACTAACCATGCAGTGGATATTGCCCAAAAAGTTATATACAACCTTTATGTTCAGTATAGGGGAACTTAGGTACGTTGAGTGACCCGTCTAGAATAGTGTCATATCCCTCTAATGCTAGAAAGAGGACTAGGTCAGCTACAACAACCTCGTTCCGTATAAAAGTCGGCGAGTGATAGATACGACCAATCATTCTTGGGAACACACCAGACAGTAAGTGTATTGTGACATCCCTGACGGCATTCATTGAATTTGTAATTGGTATCTTGCAATAGCTAAAACTCCAACCCCAGCTCATTATTTTATAACACCTTCAATCGATCCATTGTTCAAACCCTGAACTAACTTACCATGCACATTGTCTTTCTTCAAGGGGAGAATAAAGCCAATATGGACAAAAGGGCCCTTGTCCTCAAACCAAGTTTCCACCAAGTGAAGAATCTTTTCTCTCCCAGAGCATGTACAAAAAAGCCTTCTCATACTCTTCGTTGGTCTTCTTGAGGACAGAGAAAAGGTTCTCAATATCCTTTTTCTCGTTTCTGACGATCGCACGAAATTCCTTGTCTGTCTTGTCCATCCGTGACTCATATTCGTGCGGTGGGATGACCTTCCTGTCCTTTCCAACCCCTGGATATTTCTTTGGTATCTCATAGCCTGACCATATATCGTCGTCCTCGTCCTTCTCACCATCATCGTCATCATCACCATGGCAAACATCACAAGTTCGCTCCATCGCTGGCGCATTATTGTCCTTTCGACAAGTCCACCAACCTCCGCCGCGTCCTGTGATTCTCCATCCCACGGAGGGTTTATGGTAATTGCCACGCGGCTTGGGCCGGGCATGGTGGGGGTGATTGTAACCTTCAAGTATTTCGTCTAATCTGACGAGTTTATTTATCATCATACGGTAACAGTCCCACGGGCCTGGAATCGACTTAGGGAACCAGTCTGGCAAGTAAGCGCCACAAGTATCACGAGCGTTCCTAAAGAATTTATGGTTAGCTACTGCTAAAGCTCGAATTAATTGGAGCATATGTCGTAGATCCAAAAACAGGCATCGGTGAAGTGATAGTGCTATATCAACACACAAATGTTTCATTTATTAGATATTGCTCATGATTGAAACAGTACACTTACAGTGTAACTGGCGCTCCGGGAAGGATGTGATGCGTCTGGCAAATGCGGCAAAATTCAGGACCAGTCTCTGCAAGGTAAAGGCCACTCTTTTCGTAACCAGTGTTATTTAAGCCAGTAATTGGTTTAATTAGATCTACGCCTCGCATTTTCGAGTAGTCGTCTTTTCCAATATACGATATATTGTTCTTTGAAACAGCTTTGGCAGCCTTATCTCGAGATGCCTTGAGCTCTGGATCGACCGAAATAGCAAAAGCAGGAGTATTCTCACTGGATCTGCCGCTACTGCTGCTGGAGCTGGCCTGCTTCTCCCGCTTCTCCCGACGGACATTTTCAAAGACAGCCTCCATTGCAAGGTCGTAAATCAAGTTTCCCTGAGGCGGGTATTCTCTGACCTGAAAACTTTGTGGCTGGTAGACGGGGTTTACATTGAACTCATTTCGATGAATTTGTATCCTAAAACCTGGTGTTGGCTTATAGGGAAGTAGTGGCGATGGGAAAAAACTGTCTTCACTCAGATATAACTGAGCGAAAGCCTCAGGAACACTCGAACTGGGATGATTGTTCTCTTCATTGTGAGAACCCTCGATTCTGCCTTCAGCACTATCCGTGACTGAGCTTTCGATATTCAGTGCAACACTACGTGGAATAACAGCAGCAGGTTGTAGTTGTCCATAACCACCAGGAACATCGCCAAAGTTATCAATCGATGGTGCACGAGCACCTCTGATATATTCTGCATGCCATCTCTCGGAGGTCGTCGCTACAGAAGTGGAATCGTCTTCTGTTGTATTCGCAGTAGCCTCTTCAGTTGAGCCGTAAACACCATTGACAAGAGGAGTGGCCTCTCCACCGTTGAGAGAATTTCTATCTTCAGCGCTGAAAGAATCGAAAGCTGCAGCATGACGACAATTGTCATCTTCGGCGTTCTGCGAATTTGCTGGCAAGCTGGAGTCACTGTCTTGTCCTTCGACACGAGAGGACGCAGTGTCCTGTGGAATGGCCGTGAAGTGTCGGTTATTATTCTGTACACTAGTTTGACTAGCTGCAGAACCTTCTACCTGACAAGAACTACTAGAGCTTGAAGGGCTGCGGATTTCCATACTGTTTGTATCGTATGGTTGAGGTCGAGTAGAAGCAGAGTACGGAGGAGCAGTCGTGAAGTAGTGGCCGTTTACCTGTAGATCAATTGAACGAGCTGCAGCATGTTGCAACTGCTCAGAGCCACTAGAGCTTGAATAGCTGCGGGCTTCCATACTGTCAATAGCATATGGTTGATGTCGAGACGAAGCGTCTGGAGGAGTGGTTGTGAGGTGCTGATTGTTATCCTGCACATCAATCGAACGAGCTGCTTCACCTTCCGACTGCTCAACACCACCAGAAAGGCGAGAGTTTGAAGGATTTCGGGCTTCCATATTGCCTATCTTAGTTGTATGGTTACAGATGGCCTTTGTTGTTGTCCTGTGGTGTTGATGGTTCGTCGCTTCTTTGGAAATTTGCTAGAAATGCTCAAATGGCTGAAGCTACAGGGTGCCTAGCTTCGTAGAGGAAGGTCCCAACCAGCGTACGGAAGTTCACAGTTTAAACAGCGTGGCGCTAGGAATGGCTCTCTTGAACCGAAGAAGTTGTTTTATAAAGTGGTCTATCTCATGATATAATCCATTCCACTACCCATAGCACGTTCAGCGGCGGTTATGCAACTTATCCTGTCGGCTGGGAGGGCAATCCCAGAGCACAGTGCCTGTCAACCCTCCAAATTGTATTCTAAGTGCTCAGGTAGCGTGACACAGCCAGTATCTCACTTACTTCAGTGAGAATTTACACTCACTTATTTGAGCTAACTTATATGGTTATGTTACCTCTATCATTCCAAGGCTGCCTTCGGTGTTCTAGCACGTACAAAAGAAAATAACGAACAAACTCCGAGAAATTTCCACCGTACAAGAGCCATAAAGAATATGAATACCCTCACAAGTAAGTCCTTGCACACTGTTGGAAATAGAAAGTCGGATTCCAGTTACTTTAACACCGACTACTAGATTTCTAAGCAACGCAAGACAACTAAGGCATCTGCGGCAGTTTTATGCTGTGACGAATACCATTCAGGGTGTCCTTCAACTAAAATGAGGCTATAATCTGCAATTTATAGTAGACAGTTGAGTATCTGACATTTTTCTTTGAATAGTAGGTACCCTCTCTTGGGAGACCAACCAGCATACGATCTTGGTAAAGGGGCTCGGCACATCGCTCGTTAAGCGAGCCCCTATTCCCAATCCATGGCAGTGCTGTATGGCAGACTATCCACTTTCTTTAAATGTAGGACAGGCATTTCTGCACATTTCTGAAAGTTTTTCAATGAGCAAGCCGGAATGTATCCAGTGTCTTTGTTATCATTATCATTGAGATGTAAAAGTATTGCCTAAATATGACAAATATGACAACGGGGGTTGTCTTCGACCAGTACTTTGGGTCTGAAACAAGTTCCTTCTCAGATACGTGGTAGATGAACATGCAAATTACAATGGCCCCATTTACTAGAGTATTACAAAACTGCTGTACGTTTCTCTCCATGGGTATCAAATAATGTACAGAATTGAGGGGATGAAAACCAGATACTTTTTAATCCAAAAGAGGCCCAACGCTAACCTTTTCCCTTTGCTTCAACGCCTGCTCCTGTTCTCCCTTTAATTTCGCTCTGCCAAACCTTCTTTTGTCGGCTTCAAAGTTAGCGAAGCGACCACGCGCCCCATGCTTTATTTTGGTAATCATGTCTCCAGCCTTCCCTTTAGTGAGACTCTCAGGTGTCAACTGGTCGTCCTTCTGCCGAAGCTTATTGAGAAACATGAGTTGCCCCTCAGTGGCTGGTCGCCGTCGCCATGCCTGGTTCATACTTATGACGGGAAATGGATATTTGCTTTGAGCAAAAGTATCTGCTGCATGAATTGCATCAAAGAAAGTGAGGGTTCGCGCAATCAGACGTGGCTTTGCAAAAGGAGCCTTAGAAATAGCTCGACTCAGAGCAACAACCTCTGACACGGTAAATTCATCACTTGAAGCATCCTCATCAGAAGCCTTTTCCAGCCTCAGGTAAGACCCATTAGAGTTTGCCAATATATATTTATCAGGTGCAACATTGACCCAGGCATGAGGAGACATAGACCGAATATGCCGCTCTCCAGATGTATCCTCGATAAGATCAAAGACTGACTCATAATCTGTGAATGTGACTTTGTCGGATACTGGCTGTGGCGGGTTCGAGATAGCCTTCTTTGCAAGTGAAGCCTCTCTTTGCTTTTCCTCTTCTTTGCGGTCTAGGATTTCCTTCATATCTTCCACCTTTGCTTCGGTGACCAGCTCGGATGGATCAAGTCCAAAAAGGGTTGGCGTAGTTACAATACCAGTTTCTAAACTGGCAACCATGTCGATAACATGGCAATCCTTCTTGTTGGGATGTAATCTCATGCCCCGGCCAATCATTTGCACCAATAGATTGCGAGACTTGGTAGGCCTGGCCAGAAGCACACAATCGATATTTGGAATGTCAGTTCCTTCCGTGAAGACTCCGCAATTAATAAGAACTGGGAATTCACCATTTCTGAAAGAGTCTAGGCGGGCGCTCCTCTCAACCTTTGGTGTGTCACCGGTGACAAAGCGAGCATCAATTCCATGCATTCGAAAGGTATTCGTCAGTCCGGCCACATGGGCAAGGTCTACACAAAATACCAAAGTTGACTTCCTCTCCTTTGCCTTGGTGTACCAACTACGAAATGTAATTTCATTGACGGCCTCGGTATTGACTGCTCGGGAGAGTTCGCTGGGTGCAAAATCGCCATTAGCCCCCTTCTTGACTCTGGATATATCAGCCTTCGTCTGTACAGTGGTGAATATGACATCTGAAAGCCACTTTTCTCCTATCATATCGATATAGTCTTTATGGTATACTATTTGATCAATAGCAGCCCCTAGTTTCAGGCCATCGAACCTCGACAAGGTAGCCGATACCCCAACAAGAGCCGGCGAATTGTCCCTCTTCTCAGCAAGGCCAAAGTAGTCTAGTGTTCTCATATAGCCTGGCGCAACAATATGATGCGCCTCGTCAACAAGGACTAGCTTGAACCGATGAGGATCGAACTTGGAAATGCGATCGTTAGACACAATGCTTTGCACGCTTGCAACTGTGATGTCTGCATAACCGCTGGCATGCATCGAACCCATTTCAATCTCCACCTTCTTTGTAGGATATGCATTTGCGCAGTGCCGCGCAGCCTGTTCAACAAGCTCCTGTCGATGCGCTAGAATGAGAGTTTGATCTGCGGTGGTATTGCGAGGTTGAACACGGTCAATCAGTTGTGTAAAAATAACCTGGAGAGAAAATCAGCGAGGTGGCTGCACACGGCATTCTTTGAATGCCTTTACCGTTTTACCGCTGCCAGTAGCTAGAGAGACACCAAGGCGTTTGTGTCCCTGCCCCAGATGGTCAAGAACTGCCTGTATGCATTCTTCTTGATACTGACGGAGGTGGACAATGGTAGGCCGTGTTGGAGGTTCCGCTGCTGCTGAAAGGCTAATCCATCTTCTCGTGCATGTGTGTAAATGAATATTATATCGTAGAGGCCACTGTGTTCGAGAGACAGCTAGCAGGCCTCTGGACGCTGGAGGCATTATATTTGGTGCAACAATCTGTGCCTACCGGAGCACCGTCTAGTTGAAGTGTCGTATGGACATGCTGGGGTGCGTCTTGAGTAATATAAGTGTGTATCTATCTTCAGTTGCGACGGGTCTAGTCTTGTTACGGTTAGTGGTGGTCAGCGTTAGTGTTCTTCGTGCATTTTTATCTCTATTATTCATTTGTGACAACGATCCTCAACTTCTCATTCCATATACCACACAAATCTTCATCTTTTAGTATTCATTGTAGAGGAACCTCGTAGGCAAATTAAATCCCTTAGCAAAATCTTCACACGCTATGTTCACAGCTACCAAAGAGCACTTAGTCCACAGAACGCGACTAAAGGATGGATTCAAGCAACATGAGTGCACTCGAATTTAGCGACGGCCCTGTAGACCCAGAGAGATTCAGCCCTTCTCTGGAAATAGACTCTGGCTCGGCATATGAAGATTCGTCGAGCGCAAATGAAGAAAATTTGTCACATGACGGAGTACTCGCTCGTCGAATTCGTAGAAGAAGCACCAGCTTTGATCAAGACTCTGAAGATATAGAGGATATACATAGGAGGTCTCGTAGCCAAACTTCCTACACACAAGACCGTATTCGTCAGGATGCTATAGAATGGGCGGCTCGCTTTCAAGGCCCAGAAAATGGTCAAGTCAAAAGTCCAACAAGGCATCCAGCTGGAACACGCTCAACGAAACGGAAGGCAGAACTTTCACCAAGCCAATCTAGAGCAAAACGCCTGAGAGGGTTCTATAGCAATGGATATCGAGAAATTCTCAATGCGGATATCTACGATGCAGCAACGAGGTCTTTCAAAGCAGACCAGGCACCATTTGAGAGTAGTCAAATTGGAGCATCTATGTGGACTTCGAAAGAAAAGGAACTATTTTTCTCTTCCCTATCAAGGTTAGGTAGGGATGATATTCGCGGTATTTCCAACCGCATTAGGACTAAATCCGAACCAGAAGTTCAGGAGTACATCCGGCTTTTGCATCAAAGATTAGTTCAGAGGAAGGAGGAACGGCATCTGACGTTGACAGGCGAAACAGATTTTCCTGCGGCAGTTGAAATCAGCGAAGAATGCTGTAGTGTGTTGGAAAGAGCTGGAGATGCTCTTGCTAATCGTCAAGAACGGCAGGAAGAAGAGGCCGAGAAGCAAAGATGGGGCGAGTCCTGGCTACTTACTCCCGATGTCTGCAAGTGGATCGAAAAGCATCGTAAGGAAGATGGAGGAGAACATGTTCTGCAAGAAATATTACCAGCAGTCAATCTGTTAAACCTGAAGAACTGGCTTTTCCTTTCAGAAAGGATATTTATGAATCCTGGGCCACCCCTAGAGGAAGACAATTGGCAGGCCCTGGCTGAGCTAGAGGAAAGCCCGGCCATTCGTGCAACAGCCTTCACGGATTTCCACTCATTGGCAGTCAGCATCACAAAACGACTCATCTCTACGACTCTTTTTTGCACGATGTCTAAACTACGAGCTATGAATTCAAATAAAATAAAACATGCTGAAATCAGTCGCGGCGACGTCGAGGCAGCTGCCACAATTCTGGGTCTGAAGAGTGGATCAAATGATTTCTGGACACACTGTGCCAGAAGATGCAGCCTGCAGGTTTTTGACGATGAGAATCTAAATGAATCTAGCGAAAAGAGTTATATGGCATACGACGAAGTTGAGATGGTGCTTTCCGCAAATCTAGCGTCAAGATCATCTCTTGGGAGCAATGCAGGTTCAGAAAAGCCTAATAATCTGCTTCCCGAACTGGATACAGACATAGAGCGGGAGGAGCACACCGAAATGTCATCTTCTCAAGACAAAGAATACAGCGACTCAGATGCTGATTCTCTGACAGAAGAAGAGAATTACGAATCTGCCCACTATGTTTCTACGGACAACGAAGATGACGCTGATATCTCCCTCAGTCTTTCAGACAGCGAATTTACGAATCCTGATTCTGGACGCTCACACGCAGGTAAGCGAGCGGAGGCCAGAAAGGCGAACGAGCGAGCCCAAGAACGTTATACAGAAGCATTTGACAAGCAAGCAAATGAACTAGAAGAACAACATTTATGGACATTGCTGAGACAAGCACCACCATTTGAAATTAAGTCGGAATTGGTGGATCTATCTGAGCCACCCAACCAGAACCGGAATGACATGAAAGCTCTTGGCACTGTTGATTGGAGACAGAATGTGGAGTATTGGAGTATATGGGAGACGATGGAACGGCCTGTACCTCACGAGAATTTCTCACGCGTTGCTAAACGAAAAGTTAAGAGAAATCAAAGGTCGGTGCGGGCCAAGATCAAAAATCTAAGCTCAGGAACTGAGCAGGATCGGATGGCAACCTCTAATCTAGAAGTGGATGACGATAGTGATGGCAGTCTAGATGAGAAGGAACAGTCTGAAGCGACATCTCCGCTGGATCAAGAAACAGCTTTATATATTTCGTCTAGTAGACCATCACTAGATGTCCCACGGTTTTCAATTGAGTCGAGCATCAAAAGCGAGTCCGATGATTAGGTTTGCCATGAACTGTATGCATTGAGTTCATGACACGTAGGGCACGTATCTTAGTCAAAATCAGTTTAATCATCAATAGTTAAAAGACCCCTTATCACTCATGGGGACACTGCACAGTTACCAGTTGTATGATATCCAAACTTTATGTATTTTCGGCCATTTCTGCATATCCTAAACGATAAAATCCGAAGTAGCCTGCAATCCAGAACCCGCTTCTTTCCTACCAATTCCAAAAAACGCCGCAATACAGAAAGATCATTGAAGCATACCGCTAACTCTCCTAAACCTTGTAGATCTACCCTCCTCAGCAATTTTCCCGCTAGCATTCCTTCTAAAACTTCCTTTCTCGTTACTATAAATCACGCTCTCGAAGTCTATGCCCGAAGATACCTGCCTATTACTATCGGCACTGACCAAGACAGGAGTCAGTTGAGCCGTTGGCCTAAGTTCACCATAATATTTTGATTTGGTCCTCGAACTTCCAGAGCTCCCGCGTTTTGGGAAGTTGTCTATGCCATCTTGGGAATAGTTGGATATAGATGCAATATCGCTACTGGAAGGTGTGCGATTGTTGCTTATCTCTGCAAGTGGAGATTCTCGTTGCGGGCGGAAGGCCTTACTGTGGCGGGGCGTAGGCGGATTGGCTCCTAGGCCGTTGGGATGGGCCAAGGAAAGGTCTTCAGAGGATTGTTGGAGTGCCTGATACAGTCCTTTCTTGGAGAAATTGGGAGAGGAAGTCCGGGTGCTTGGTGGGTCGACACTTGCCGTTTTAAATGCGTCGTTATTGTACCAAGCTTCTTTCATCGGTTTTACTTTGCCCAAGGCTGGTGCAGAATGCCGAGGCAATCTATCTGAGAGAGGAAGTTCAGTATAGGAGCTGCGCTTCGGAGGCGAGGAAGCTCTATATTGACTAGTGAGAGAGCGTTGGGATGCAGTGTCCGACTGTGGAAGTTCACGATACGATGGAGGAATTGAACCATGGATTGAATTTCTGTTGTTAGCGCCCCCAGTTGAAGAGCGAGGTGAATGATTGGTTTCGATATGATATTGGTGGTTGGGAAAATCATGCTGTGAACCTCCAGATCCCGGAGGGGTGCTTGGCTGGTATGTTGAGCAAGACTCGTTGGAACCTGTTCGAGTATGCATGAATGGTATCGTTGGAGGTCGTCCCAGATCCTTATACGGTGCACCCGAACTACGGTTGCTTTCTGTGAGCAGAGAACCCCGCTTCTCTGATAAAGTGATGGTTGATACGGAAGATTTGTTACGTTTGTGTGGACGTGAAGTGAGGTGATCTTCCAGAGGGTTCATGTCCGGAGGCAATTCAGTGATTCTCCTGAAGGTGACTGCTAGATATATTGACAGGCCTAGTGAGATCAAATGGAGGCCACTGGTAACAATTGCTAGCAGGAAGACAACGTTGGGGAATATAGACATAAGATTTTGGTTTGACAAAATCGTTGCCCAGGCGGAGTCTCTTGTCTTTGCAACTAAAGCACTAAAAGCATAGAATGGTATGATTGAGACATCAACGAATGCTGCAAATAGCATATAAGAAGCTGAGGAGGCTGGAGTTCGTCCAGAAGCATTTCTGGAAAGGTGATAGATTCCATAAATAGTGTGCACTATGGCAACACCAGGCTTGGAGGCATCAGTAAAGTTCAAGATGTATGAATGTCCTCAACGACTTACCACTATTCGCATTATCCAGCCCGTTGTTACTTCGACATTTTTGATAAGAATCATCATCACAAGCAACCCTAATCCACCAAGTAGTTCGAGGCATCTTAAGGACAATTGAGCTACCCTTGTCCATTTAATCCACATCTTGACTGAAGGGTTCATGGGTGTCGCATTTGTATTTCCAGACGGCACAATGAGATACGAACTGCAGGCGAACCATTAGCTTTCTTGATTTCTCGACTTATTATTATTGAGGAAAAATAGCATACTCCGGGTGTTGATTGAAAGAAATCAATGGACCCTCAGACTTCGGTCGCGGGGGCTTTGGAGTGAGACTTGCTCGCGATACAGCCTTCGGATCGAAACTGTTGTAAGGAATTCGAGAGCTTGGTTTTGGGACGGGGTCATAGAGGAAGGGAGGTTGAGCACCCATCGTGGGCTTATTGAAGAATTGTCCGCCAGATTAGTAAATAATAGCCGAATCAATTGAGGAATGGAGGAATGCAACAGACAGGAATGCGATGATCCTCCAATTCTCCAACTCTATAATATAGACAAGGGTAGCTTCTAAACGAGAGGGGCGTATCCTACAATATCAACATCTTAGCAACTTCACGTTTCCATAGCAACCCTTATCGGAACAGCTTTAGCTTCTACAAGTACGACGAGGCTGAACACTCGCGCCAACATACCGTACCTATGATGAGGGAGATCACTCGACCTTGGCTTTGCACACGATGTATTCGGTCTCTGCAACAGGGCGGTCCTTTGCCATGGACGACGGTATCAAGGTTCTCAACTATTGACGGATCCCGCAGAATTGGACGACAACGACGAGCATACACCGAGAAAAGAGTACACGATGCGCGGCCATTTCGAATGGCAGTCATTGGGTCGGGCCCGGCAGGCTTCTACACTGCGTATAGAGTAATGTCGAAGATTGAGAATTCGGTGGTGGACATGTATGAGCACTTGCCAGTACCCTACGGTTTGGTCCGGTTTGGCGTTGCCCCGGATCATCCTGAAGTTAAAGTAAGTAGCGGCGGCTCATAAACTGGCAATCGTCCTAACAATGGAATGTAGAACTGCCAGGAGAAATTCGAGGAGGTGGCCGAATCGCCAAACTTTAACTTCGTTGGAAATATTGCTATTGGAAATCACCCAGGGGCATTACCTTTGCAGACCCTTTTACCCCATTACGACGCTATATTATTTGCATACGGAGCTTCAAAAGACCGCACATTGGGGGTTCCCGGTGAAGACACTCTTAATGGCATTTACTCTGCAAGAGCTTTTGTTGGATGGTATAATGGACTTCCGGAGTATGCGGACTTGACGCCAGATCTCACCCAAGGGGAAGAAGCTATCGTCATCGGTCAAGGAAATGTTGCACTTGATGTTGCTCGAATTCTGTTGCAGGACCCAGACATACTACGTACATCTGATATCACCTCCACTGCTATAGAGACTTTGCGGAAAAGCAAGGTTAAGAGGGTTCAGGTGGTCGGTCGAAGAGGACCAATGCAAGTTCGTCTACTCCTTTATACCACAGGAATAAATAATATTGCTAAATTTCCTAGGCTGCTTTTACTATCAAAGAGGTTCGAGAGCTTGTGAAACTGAATTCTGTTGTCTTTGAGCCCATAGATCGATCACTGATGCCCCCAGATATTTCTAAGTTGCCTCGAGCGCCAAGGCGAATTATGGAGGTCCTCCAAAAAGGCCCTGGAAATCCAGGCTTGTCACCAGCTAAAAGGTGGTCATTAGACTTTTGTTTGTCCCCCACAACATTCAAGCCAGATTCCAATTCGCCATCACAGTTAGGCAGCGTCTTATTTGAGAAAACTAGACTTTGCCCTGATCCCTTCGACCCAGCGGCGAGAGCTGAGGGAACAGGCGAGATAGTTGACCTACCTGCTTCGGTGGCATTTCGTTCAATCGGGTATAAGTCGGAGGCCTTGACTGGCTTTTCTGAATTGGGGATACCCTTCAATGATCGACTGGGTATCATACCAAATGACCAGTTGGGTCGCGTAATTGGTGGTAATGAAGAGTGGTCCGAGACGGCTACTGCTACACATTTACCAGGAATGTATTGTGCAGGGTGGGTCAAGAGAGGACCTACTGGTGTTATTGCAAGCACTATGCAGGATGCATTCTCAACAGCAGATGCAATTACAGCAGACTGGTACTCGCATGTGCAATTTCTGAATGAGGATGGAAGCTCGGGTTTGGGCTGGGATGGGGTCCACGACGAAGCTAACAGTAGAGGTTGTAGGAGGGTTAGCTGGAAGGACTGGAAAAAGATTGATAAGGCGGAGAAACAGAAGGGCAAGGAAAACGGTAAGGAAAGAGAGAAGTTCACCAAGATAGAAGATATGCTGGCAGTCTTAGACTGAATAAGTTACGATCAAAGAGGCAAGACAATTATTGTACATTACTGCTTCAGCTTTTCAGTAAGCTCAGGCACTTTATCAAATAAATCTCCAACAAGCCCAACATCAGCGACTTGGAAGATTGGTGCATCGGCGTCCTTGTTAATCGCTGCAATGACCTTGCTGTCTTTCATACCGGCCAAATGCTGAATGGCCCCAGAAATACCCGCGCAAAGGTACAGTTGTGGAGCGACAACCTTTCCAGTCTGGCCAACTTGCAAACTGTTGTCAGCATACCCACTGTCAACCGCTGCTCTCGAAGCGCCAACGGCAGCTCCTAATGCATCCGCCAAAGGCAGCATGATTTTGTCAAACTCTTCCTTTGACTTTAAGCCTCTGCCACCAGAGACAACCCTGCCAGCAGTGGCCAAATCTGGCCGGTCTGATTTTGCAAGGTCTTCTGAAATCCATTCGGTGGAAGACTCGGCCTTTGGATCTACACCATCCTCGATACTCGCTGAACCTCCCTCCGCAGCAGCAGCAGCAAAAGCCGTACCTCTAATTGTAATGATTTTAATGTCATCCGACGACTCGACAGTGGCAATCGCATTTCCTGCATATATAGGTCTTACAAAGGTGTTTTCATTTTCAATGCCCGTTATGTCGGATATTTGTTGAACGTCGAGCAGAGCTGCAACTCTTGGGAAGAGGTTCTTGCCAAAGGCCGTATGCCCGATAAGGATGTGTGTAAAACCGCCCTTCTTAATGTTCTCCACAAGCAGAGGCGCATAGTTTTCTGGCAGACCCTACATAGCATTAGCAACTTATGTGATATTCACTCTTCACGCAAAAGCTAAACCGACCTTGTCGTAAGCACTATTGTCAACAGCAATGACTTTCTCAATGCCCCCGACTTTAGATGCCTCTTCTGCGACGCCTTTAATATTCCCACCCGCAACAAAGCCTGTGATTGACCCTCCTAGCTTTTGTGCGGCAGTGATGGTGCTGAGGGATCCATAGTTCAGCTTGCCATCTCGCTGTTCGAGGACGGCGAGCGTCGATAGTACTCGTGCAAGAGCTGCGGGTGATGTATAAAGTGTAGGGCCTGACCTAGATCTCAATTGAGTCCGCGCTTGGTGTAGAACAGATTGGCCAGCCTTTAAGAACATTGTGAATGCTGAACGTTGTTGACAACCCGTTCGTACTGTACCAGACCTCACTACTGCTCACTGTAGAAACATCATTGACCTGACTATTGACTAGGTTGACTTGTGAGAGCCAAGACCGAGGGACACAGCACAGCTCCGATTCTGACCGAGGCCGGCGCACCAGCGTTTGGGGAAATAAGGTTGACACACGTGATCTGCTAGTACCTCTTTCCCATATTTGCGCCGCCGTACAGTTTGTGTGATGGACGCCAAAGCATCTCCGAATAGAGAGAGCATCACCACCAAGCGCGTCGCATCCACTTCCAACCTCAGAACTGCAGATTTTTTATTTTTTTGATTTTGTTTTATTTTATTGTGAACCTCACAGATAAATGAGCCTATGAGGACTTGCTGATCTTTTCAACGCGCTTGCACTCCTTTGGAAGAACCCTTTTCTGGGAGGTCGTCGCGCCCTTCTTCATCTGCCAGAGTACGACCAACTTTTGCGACAAGTACAATTGCAAAAGCGACCCGACATATAAAACATGGAAGACGATTCGTTAAACTTCGGCTCTCCTGCTGCTGCTGCTACGCCAGGCAGCAATTCTATACTGGCGCAACCCCCCCTGCAAGGGGAAGATTCACCAGCACCACAAGGCGCTACAGGAGAAGGTAGTCCAACCCATCCTTCATATTTATCAACAACTACAGTCATTAACACTACGCCCAGCTTCCGATACAACTATGGCCGAAAGTGGAGGAGATGCTGCGATTAAGAAAGATGCTTCCGACAACCCTCTCGACGCTTCTGACGCGCCCCGACCCGAAGCAGAAGAGCCCAAAGATGAAGAGATGGCCGACACCCAACGTGATGATGTGAAGGATGGCCAAGAAGCTCAGGCTGAGGATGGGGAGGCACAGCTCGAGAAGACAAAAGCAACAATCGAGGCGACGGCGCGAGAACATCTCATCTCTCAGACACACTCCATTATCCTTCCCAGCTACAGTACCTGGTTTGATATGCACGACATTAATGCCATCGAGCGGAAGGCCCTGCCTGAATTCTTCAACAACCGAAATCGCAGTAAGACCCCCGCAGTGTACAAAGATTACCGAGACTTCATGATCAACACCTACCGCCTGAATCCAATCGAATACTTGACAGTGACAGCTTGTCGAAGAAATTTGGCTGGAGATGTTTGCGCAATCATGCGTGTTCATGCTTTCTTGGAGCAATGGGGCCTCATAAACTACCAGGTAGGCATCAACTTAAATTTCTGACAGCATCTTCTTAATTAACTCTTGACATAGGTTGATGCTGATCAAAGACCGTCTGCCATTGGCCCGCCATTTACGGGGCATTTCAAAGTTATATGTGATACCCCACGTGGTTTACAACCATGGCAACCTGCGGCAGACCCCTTAGTTATCCAGGGAAAGAAGAATGCAGATACAGATGCAAAGGCCACCGCGGAGCCTGTTCCAAAGGCTGATTTGAACCTGGAGGTTGGACGGAATATCTACGAACCAAACGCTAGGGAGACAAGGCTGAACGCAAAATCAGAAAAGCAATCCAACGGCGACGGGCCAGCCACGAATGGAACATCGGGAGAGAGCGGATCAAAGTCCATCGAGGACATGATCAAGCCTACAATTTCCAAAGTGAGCTGTTTTACCTGTGGTATTGATTGCACTAGAGTGTACTACCACAATTCACACTCCGAGCCAGGAAAGAATCCATTAAACAAGATCAAGATGGACCTCTGCCCCAACTGTTATGCTGAAAGTCGCTTCCCAAACAACCAACAGAAGGCATGGTATACTAAGCTTGAGAACCCCCAGTACTCAGCAATTCCGGATCGTGACGCCCCATGGACTGACGATGAACTTTTGAAACTTCTGGAAGCCGTTGAACGATATGACGAGGAATGGAGGGAGGTTGCTGAACACGTTGGAACGCGGACAGCGGAAGAGTGCACAGTTAAATTCCTGCAGCTTGAGATTGAGGATAAGTTTCTTGACGCGGAACCTATTTCAACTGGACGATCGACTGGGATCAATATGCTAGGCCCGCAAGAAGGGCACCTGCCTTTCAGCAAAGCAGATAATCCAGTAATGTCTGTGATTGGCTTCCTTGCTGGCCTATCCAACCCTGGTGTGACTGCTGCGGCAGCTGGAAGGTCAGTTGAGGAAATGAAGCAAAGTTTGCGTAACCAGTTGGAGAAGCGCGGGTCATCCGAAAATGGAAAGGGAAAGGAAGTTGCTAATGATTCAATGGACATTGATGTAAGGCAGGAGACGACGACCACAACCACTACTACCCAAACGACAACAAGTGCCATGGCAACAATTCCACTGGCAACTGCAGCAGCTAGATCTGCAGGTCTCGCTTCTCACGAGGAAAGAGAGATGACTCATCTAGTCTCAGCAGCTGTGAACGCAACTTTGCAAAAGATGGAGCTGAAGCTGAAACAATTTAACGAAATGGAGCAAATTCTGCAAGCTGAACGCCGTGAATTAGAGCGAGGTCGGCAACAACTTTTCCTAGATCGTCTTGCTTTCAAGAAGCGTGTCAAGGATGTCCAGGATGGCTTGAAAATGGCAGCAATTACGGGTGGTGAGCAGGGTGTCAAGATGGCACAGGATGTTGTGACTAGTGGTGAGAAGTTGACATTCCAAGCTGCAGCTCCTGGAGTCAGTAGTGTGCAGCCATTGAGCGCCACGGGTCAAATAAAGAGCTATGATATTTGAAGAAATGATGGATGGAATGGTGTGAAAGATTTTATGGCAGTTAATCAGGCGTAAATGGGGGTTGACACGGCACATTCTGGTTCATTGAGAAAATGTGCGTTTCCCGTGCAAAACTCGATTTGTATTTCCAGCTTTTTTTGCCCGAGGAAGGGCGCTCTTTGTGTGTATTTCTGTGTGTATTCCTAGTAGAATGGTGGCTACTTATCAAAATCATCTTTCTTCCATTACCATCATGGCCCAGTTAAGAGAGTATAGCATGGCCGTGAGCAAATCAATGTTGGCAAGAACTCACAGCACAGCTGGTTCAAGTATGCAAACTAAATTGACGATTATTTGAGATGAACAATACTTGAAAATATGCGGTTCAGGCCAATATTCAAGTAAAGGTAATTGGTAATTACATGTTTGTGCTTTGGAGAAACTTGAGCTGAGTGTACTACTAGTGACGAGCTTAATACTTAGCAGTTGCCTCTTGCCAGTGTAGCCAGCACAGCGAATCTCTTCTTATATCATATCATTCCTATTTAAATCATGGGTCTTAAACCCGCCTTTTGCAGAGCCATATCACTGATATGCCATCCTTCAGTTTCGTCGAGAACTTCAGGAGTACATAGGCAACACCAGCAACAAGTAAATCAACCTCTATTACCCACGCTATCACTCGAAATAAACAATGCTCGCCCATGTGCCCACCCGCTTTCGCCACAAATACAGTAGTAGTAACAACTCACTGAGCCGCATGCACTATCCAATCCGGCATATCTCCTCCATATCACTGAAAGCAGACTTAAATGCTGCTCCGAACGCCATCTGCGATGCCAAATACATTCAAGCGTCGCACGCTCCAAGATGTAGTAAGATATTGATCTATCAATCGGTCTTCCCTCCTTTCACCGCAGCTGAGACTCGTCCCCTGACTAATCCCTCAAGATCTTCTCTGCCGCTGCCTCCAATTCGTACACTCCCAGGACTTAACTCAAAACCTCTCCCATCATCACTACCCGCTCCATCCAGTAGCTCAATAAGATCGCCTCCATCAACAGCTGTCGAGGTTCCACCTAGTCGTGGGGTCCCGGGGACCTTAGTAGCAATTCTTCGAAAAAAGCCTTCCACAGCAGCCGCGGCGTTCTCCAAGACTAAGTTCTGGCCACTAAGTGTAACAGTTCCACTTATTGAAGTACTGCCAAAAGGGGCTTCAGCAATATTGGCGAGCTCTTCGCCACTAAAGCCAAATTGTGCAGTTTCAGACCCTAGGACAGATGTAGATGGTAGATTGTCTATAGCTAATCCAGGAATGTGCTTGTTTGCAAATGCATTGAGTCCATCCCGAGCTGGGCCAGGCATGCGAACATTCTTTCCACTTAATGTACCGACACCACCTGGTCCTCGCATCCATCCTAACCTTTCTGCTGTCTCACTCGTACTCTCGCGTCGAGGACGGCCAGAGCGTGCAGGTAGACTGGTGGGCGGAATATAGCTTCCACTCAAGGGTCGAGGACCAAGGAGACTGGCCCGCCTGTTAGGTGTGCTCGCTGCGCTACCACTACGGTCGTCTGAGGATCGTGGTATATCCAGAGAATCACGTGGAGTGGATATTGTGGAGATGGTTGCTTGGCTCTTTCTTCGTCGTGGAGGAAAGTAACCCAGAGTTTTGCGGGGCATCCGACCAATCTCGACCGGTTTTGAGGAAGGTGATGAGTCAAGGAGAACCCAGCGGACATGAATCCATGGTACATCTTCATCACGGTCAAGACCTTCTGCAGGCGTCTCGTTCTGGCTATTGAACTTTGGCCAAGATCCCTCATTCGTATTGTGTCCATCTTCCGCGCTTGAAGTAGGCGCAAGAAGATCGATGCCCTTTGTTGAAGGAGCATCACAAGGTCTCCCTTTGATCGCGCAAGCGTCAACTGGGAGGAACAGAACCTTGCGGATCTGAATGGTATCTTGCGCCCATAACCGATTGGCCTTCTTGAAAACGGCCATCTGGCAATTGTACTTTAGTACCACTCCTGCAATGGTATCGTGCGGCTGGACATGATGGATATAGACCAGCGCGTCTGCCACTTCATCCTCAGTTCTTGTGTCTTCCAAAGACATCCTTCGTTTGTATCGTCCATTAGCATCCAGACCCCCATTGACCATCCCGTCCTGGCTTTCTAATACATCGGCAGTCCTCCTCCTCCTTAGCTCTTCCTCCCTAGCTGCCGTACTTCCTTCACCAATTCCACTCGCGGTCGTCTTTGGAGGGCCAGACGGCCCCCAAATACTGGGTGGTTTTGTTGGGTTAGAACTGGCCTTCCGCCGATGCCTGTAGACTCCATTATTGGCTCTTTCAGTCGGAGTCCCAATATCCAGGTCGCCTCCTAACACAGAGTTTGCAACGCCTTGTAATGTAGTCCAACTATTCGACCACCCACTCTGTAGAAAACTTCCAATGCTAGCCCCTACCGGACTACTGCTGCGGCTACTTCCGCGTCCAGTAGCAGGCACCACCAAGTTCCCCGCTGGCTGCCTCCCTGGAGATCTATCCCCCCTGGTATTTGCAGAACTCCTGCTCGGATGTTGACTTGGTATAGGGCTCACTCCTCTACTCAAACTCGGCGTGCTTGTTCCGCTCGTGCTAATCAACTCTTGCTCCGTTGTAGATATTCTCTTGTTCCTCGGTCTCAGACTCGTTGAGGTCGAAGCTGGAGAGCTGCTTCTGGAAACGGTTTCGAATTCGCTATATAATCGTGGGTTTCTCGTAATTGTGTCTTGTTGATTCATGGCTAGGTTGTTTCGCGGCCTGTCCGCTCTCGAGGCTTGAATTCATGTGATAGGGAAGAAAGCAAGGGAGGTTATCGTGATGGCGATTGAGAGAAGTTTGGCGTATGCATTGCTCCTTCCAAGTCTATATTAGTAGGCTGGCTGGGTTCTGGGGTAAATGGGGAGGTGAGGTCGAAGTGAAGGTAAAGTTAGGTTAGTTTAAATGATACAATGGAACCGTGCTGATAGCTGTCCTATCACTCCTATGCTAGTCAGGACGAGGGGGGGGGTGTTTCTAGATACTGCGCTAAGTCGTGCTGCCCGCATTCGCAACACGCAGGATCTACAGTACCGTAAGCCTATTGCGGTAGTTTCGGCCTCTTCCCCCTCCCCAAGGTTGCCCCATGCTGTAGGTACCGCAGCCCAAAGAATGGAGTTCGCGGTCCTGGGGAGGCTCAAAGTCGGTCATTTCAACGCTTCATTCTCTACCAAAAAATAAAATAAAAACAAAGCTTCTATGCTTTGCACTATTCAAGCTGCCAGGTTTTGTACAAAAAGGAGAAATGGTTTAGTACATATTACGTCCAGATTCCAATTGCGTTGAACGATCATCAAGTTCAGAATAGATGATGGGTCTGTACACTCAACTTTTCCGGAACAAAGCCCCGCTCTAGTTACTGGTTCGACCTCTTAATAATATTGGATACGCAGTTACATAAGGACAAGCTATGTTTATAGGCTAGATTCACAGTTCAAGAAATGATAGTCAATACTTGAATTGATTGAATATAAGGTTCAGCAACTCCTTGGCCCATGGGTGGTAGCCAGACCAAAAGCGTTCAGAAGAATACCACATATGCTCAATAACAAGAATCGATGAAGATATACTTGTTAGGTAGAATTAATTTAAGTTAGTGGAACATCGCCGCTGGTGTGTTTGTCAGTACTTATAACAGCTGTGGATTGAATGTGCAACCTACTTCATACCGCTTAAGTCACCATTGATGCCGAAGAATTGAAACCTATCTCGAGATTAATAAGGTCTATCTAGACTGCCATGAAAAAACTCACCAGTCTTCCACATTCAAAGTGGCGGGTACTGCTTGCCCCGAAGTTGAGCTCCAAGTATCACTCGGACTGTGACCCTGTCCATCCATTCCTTGGTCAAAGCCGCCTTGCCATATATTTCCCTGGCCTTGGAAACCTGCCATTCCGGGCTGCAGCATATTGCCTTGAACAGGGCTGCCACCCATACCAGGTTGCGATCCACGCATTCGTTGAGGCAACTGACCTGACTGAGCTTGGTTCGGTATCTGTTGCGCCAGGTTTACATGAGGCATGAGATTGGGATCTAGATTCTGGTGATGCTGGGGTTGTGGCGGAGAAAACTGCGGTACAGACATGCTGGTTGATCCTTCAGGAAAGAGGTGGTCTGGTTGAAAATTCTCCCAGACGGATTGTGAAAGATTAGGGGAATTTCGTGTGACGAGATAAAGATCTGGCGGTGTGGCTGGTACGGAGAAAGATGGATTGAAAGGCGTTGGAGGTCGAGTGTGTGGACGAGAGCTTGTTCCCCCCATGAATGTATCTTGATTGTGCCTCGCATTTGGCGATTGAATTGGCGGAGCCGCCATAGGTGCAACACTCTGTCCCATTTCCCGTGACGGAGTGACACTTGGAGTCTGTGGTCTTGAACGTTCATACGACTCCTGAGGCGCAGGTCCTTGGTTCACATTGAAGTCGATAGCCATATCATCATACTTCCGCTTCCCTGGCTCCTCTCTCTTTGTCTGTGGTGGTTGGTTGGCCTTCTGGTGGAGTGCATTCATACTTTCTTGCAGCTTCTTATGCCGCTTTCCAGCTGCTTTCTGAAGTCTTTCCTCGAGCACTTTATTGCCCAGAATTGATTCAAATAGTGTGTAAACCATTTTAGCTACCAACCAGACTCTAGATACGTCTTTCAAAGCATTCATGCAGATTCGCATCCGGTCCTGGGTGGCTTGGACTATCGAAGGTATCGAAGAACGCATTTGGTAGACATGCATAATCAACGCAGAAAACAAACTGTAAACAATGAAAGCCGGACAATAACGGAGCTCATCGTGTGCTTGTAGATTCTCAACGATTGACGTGATCATAGCTGCAGCCTGGAAAGCAATATTGCGAGATGGGTACGCCGAGTCCTCTGGGTACCCTCTGGATCCGCCCGAAGTTGCAGGTGGCATATGTGCTCGATGAAGTAGACACAGGGTAGTGTAGTAATTTGAATGGAGAAGCGCGGACCAGAAGTGATGCCGGGGTGCCTCCCAATAAACCTCTTTAGGGCAATTTTGTAACCAATCAGCTAGGGCCATATCACTATGCGTTAAATCAATGGCATTCTGTCGACGAGCTTTAGAGGCTACAGAATACTGCTGGGACAGAACGAGACCCATAATTTCACATAGCTTGACATATTGCAGGAAGAACTGTACGTGCAAAGGCTGTGGTGGATAGTCGTTCGTCTCATCCTCCTCGTCCTCGATGAAGTCGTCTTCAGAAATCATTTCTACGTCAGAGTCGTCAGTATTGATGTGAATAGGCCTTCCTAGTGCAACGGCTACAGATCGATCGCGAGTGAACAATGTCCACCAAATCCGCTTCCAGAGTCTCTTATCGGCTCTGCTGAGTTGAGACCCTTCGACACTCCTATGCATACCAGAACCCTGTGCTACAATCGTGGCGACTCGACTCCAGTAAAACACATTTTTGGTCACATCTTCCGGACCTTCCCAGTACCAGCCCATTAAAAGCAGTGCCTGCACAATCGTAACCCGGTCGTCTTCATAATTTGCATCGTACAGCGCCTTAGCCCGCTTGTAGAACGTCAGAGCGGCAGGTGTAGTCGAGCCATTCGCATCCATGAGTTGAGGATTTGTACAGACCCTTGATCCCGCAAGTAGTACGGCCTGTAGTAGGAGAAGTGAAGGGGGATTCTTTGCATCTCGATACTGCCGCATGAACCGACATCTGTTGATGACCGGAAGTATCGGCGCCACCCATCGGAAATACGCCTCAACAAGCTCATCACAAAGAGCCCTTGGTGGGAGCAAGAATGCACCTCGTTGATGCAAAATATCGATTTCCACATTGTCCAGTTCCGTCAACCTGGCTCTTGACCCTCTCACATTCTCTGGCAAAGGGTAATGAACGACATCTGCAGAACCATGTCTGTCATGTACAAGTAACGTCAAGTTCGACGATTCTCCCAAGTAGGCCACTCTTCCAGCCTCTCTTATGGGAGCTCTAGTGAACTTTGGTTTCATGAACTGTACATACATACCATCATCATTTTGCTGGGCAACAGTCTGAGCCTCCGTGAGAGAGGTCGTAGGCGTCCCCTCTACACTGTGATATACACTCGTGCTTCGTTGTCCATTGTATTGACCAGGTGAATCACTGGTACGAGGGGAGCCCTCGCCCGCATCGCCTCGGTCGCTATCCCTGTCAGCCGAGTGCCTTTTTTGCAAGCAGATTATCTATACCTATCTGAATCCTTTGCTTTTCCAGTTGCAGTCTTCTTCCGTTTTGGTGTGGGGATTTTGCACTCTATTGAGAAGGCTACGCAGTTTGTGCAGGGCACTCCCAAACTCGCAGCGTCACATCGAACCTATTGTACAGTCATCTATCTCGGATCGCGATTCCGTCGAATAGGCATTGGAGGTTTGGTGTAGAGAATTTTACCTTTCTGGCATGGCATGTCTAAGAGTGGGTTTTTGATCAGCAAATATCCCGTTTTGAAAATCAGCCTCGGATGCCGAGGCACACTGTGGAATATACATACCTCACAAGCTCTACTTGCTCTCTGCCTGCAAACTCGCGCGTCAGAACTAAGCCTTTGCAAACCGTACGATAGCCATACCTGCGGAAACTGTACGAGAACAAGTCAATACGTGCTTCTGTCCTGCTTGCATGCATATATGAATGGTCTTACGATGGATGTCCTGGAGTTTGGTTACTCGGCGCCGCATTTGACCCCGGAGGAGCATTACTCGGCCTTGGGTATTGCTGCTCGGCCGAAGCCATACTATCCATTCTGAGGTCCTAACCTGGGCGCATCTGCGGCTGCTGCTCGTTTGTCTAGAAGTGTGTGTGTGCGTTGCTCGAGTTGGGGAGTTCTGTTGTAGGTCTTGTGGCCTGTCGATGTCTGGCGGGCACGACAAGGCTCCTACAGTAGAATCTCTCGGCTAGCGATCTCTGGGGAAGTGGGAAATGCCCTTCTCTGCAGCACAGTATGGCCGCGCTACTTCCGTACAACACCACGGGAATACGAATAATGGGGAACTGGGGAACTGGGGAAACGGGGAATTGGGAAAGAGTTTGAGCAGACTAATGAGCTATATATCATTACAGGCTATGATTTGTCCCGAACCTTAAAGTCTGCCTTGTAAAATACATGTGTCCCGCATGTCTACGGCGCTCTTGCCCTGGACCCCCTGGCACACATCCTACTGTATGACCCTTCTGCTCGGATTGAACAGGAGCATGGTGTTTTAGATCGACAGGCGCTCAGCTCGGTGTGGAAAAGGGTAGCAGAAGGATGCGCAACTTGGACTTGTTTGGCACTTTCAATCTAGTTTGTTCATGCAACTTTCCAAATATCAAGTCTTGAGAGGCCGCAAAGACATCGAGTTCCTCGACTTGCACTTTTCATGGCTCTTTATTCTGATTTTGAATATAGCTCACACCAACCAACCCACTTCGAACTGCACGTCAATCCCTTGCAGTGTTCGCTGGTACTGTATGTAGGTAGTCGAGCCTTAGCAAGGCTTTTGTTAGGGTTGGATGATGCGGGGAAGCTTGTTAGTAATTCTAAGAGGTCTCGAGGAAAGCCGAAAGTCCCTGGTTATTCCGAGTGTTCTCGAGTCTTAACATGATCATCGCATGGATCAAAACGGGCTTTTATTGTTCACTAGCAAGCGCAACTTTTGCACAAGATGGTAGTGTACAATAATATTCTGGGGATGCCGAGGTCTAGCTATAGCAGGTGTGGGAATGTGGTTCTGCCTGGAGAACACATGAGATGTAGCCTGGTTTGGTTTGGCTTTGAGCCGTCGGTTTTATGCTATCTATACATAACAATACATTGTGTAGAATTTAAGTTCTACTACTACTTGTCTCATCAAGCATTACTTTGCTCTCATTGACGATCCCGCCAAGCTCCTTTTCCTTTTGGAGTTGTGGTGAATTATCATCTACCTCGACTCCGGCAATAAACGCTTCACTAACACCCTCTAAACTCGCCACAAAGATGCAAAGCATACTCGCTATGCAGAAGTGGCTTATGGTCGACCCAATCTCCAACCAAGATCCCTCGTCTCTGACCACCCAAAAGAAATGAAGGGTGAGAAAATCGCTAATGGCCATGACAACCATGAAGAGCGCAGATGGTGCTACGCCCAATCGTTTATTTAAGATGCCTAGATTGGCAGAGATGAGAGCGAAAGGTATCATGATTTTGAGAATCAACAGTGCACCTTGTGAAAACGGATCGAAAATAGGGATGAGGCGGTAAACGCTGTCCAGACTGAATGAGGAGATCGAGGCGATATTTCCAGTGCTGAAGAAAGCCGACTGAAGCAGGGTCAGGAAGAAGAGAGAGATACGAGCATCTGCAAGTACGAGTGATCGGAATGGAGGTGATTCCGGGGGTGCTGGCATAATAGCAGTCCCATTTGTCCCCTTCGAAGCCGCGATGGTCGGTTTTGTGAAGATGTAAATACGGTGTTCGAGTCGAACCCACGTGATCAATGTCAAACTGAATGCGAAATAGAACAGTCCTTCATATGAGATAGTCAGGATGACAAAAATTGGCGAGAACGTGAGAAATATGACCACGAGCCTGTGTACATAATGGTTATTGGGTTGCATGCGGTGTGCGAATGGCATGATAAGTGAAATGACTGATGGACAAGTAAGTATCTGAGGAATCTGATGTAAGGTAGAATTTCTGACCTAGAACAAGCCATCCAACTACCTGGTTACCCCGTGGGAGACCTTCCTTTGCCTGTAATGAGAGCACACTTGACCTCGTGGCAAGCATAGCCAGAACAATAAGGCCAGTCTGAAAACCTGTTAATCTATGCACAGCTCCACTTGGCATGCCAACTTACCTGTATACCGACGAGGGACCGGGACAAGGCATTGTCAGCCGGGTTAGTGGAATTCCCAGGTAGTTTAGAGCTTTTAAGTAAGGACTTCTCAAATATGAGATATAATACGCCGACTGCAACCATGGTGGAGCCTCCAGACATTCTTTTACACCAAGTCAGTACAAACACGACAGTCAAGCCAGGTATAAAACTCACATATAGGAAAGGTTTTCTGTCTTCAGGGCCTCCAATAATGTGAATGCGCTCATCGTTATACAAGAGAAACCCCATGTGATGGCAAGAGCCTTATTTTCTTGCAAAAAGCCAGCTCCATAGAATGCGGGCCAAAAAGCTGCGGCTAAGAATAAGATCGAGAAAACCTCACGATGGGTATACCCAAGAGCCTAACATTTCGTTAACTTAGCTTCTAGAATAGCGCAAGTTAACTTACCAGAGATTCGATCAGACCTAGAAAAATGAGTGACTGGATTGCGATCGTAGTATACCCGGTAACAGACGTAATATGACCAAACAAAGCCCGTCTACCTGCTTTTAGGGCATCCCACCGTGCAAAAACTTCTTCCCAAAATGCGACTGGAAATATAGCATATGCGTAGTACGAGTATGGGGACTTTGAGACAATGAATGAGGCGTAAAGTATGACGAGTATAGAAGAAAAGAAAACTGTACCAAAGAAAGTTCTTGAAGTCTCAGTCTTTCCATGGAGGACGTGGAGATCAATGACGGTGGTGAGGGCGAAAGCTATCCATCCGAGGTATCCAAGAGTGATAAGAGCTCTGAGGAACAACCAGTCATAGGTCTGAAGATATCGCAGACCAGCTAAGCCGACTTGTACCAGTGCCGCAGTTTCTTCGATTGCATCCTCGTGTTTACCTTGATCAATAAGATTCCTGATGCTGGCGATACGATGGTCAACAGAATGCTCTTCGTCCCCGAAAGCCTTGAACGGCCGGTATCGAAGCTCCGACGCCTTCTTCTGCTCTTCCTTAACCCTATACGTATCCAGAATCCCTCTTGCATTAGCTAGAAAGGCTTCTGATTTCTCTGAGATGTCTCCCGCTAGAAATGAGCGAGGGAGTTCACCAACAGAGTTAACTGGAAATTCAAGTCCAGCTAAATAGGCCATCAAGGCAGCAACATCCGCCTGGGAAACATCATGCCTTTGAATTTGACTTAAATCCCAATCAGAAGAGTATTCGTCATGTCCCGGAGCAACCCCATTCTCGGTGACCACAGGTTTTGCCACACCAGATCCCCAGGCAATGAGAGGAGTCCGTGTATTATCAGGATGCCCGTCTCCATGGCTACCCCAATCGCTTATTCCATGGTCAGCAGTAAACACAAATGCAGTCTTGCCATCATCATAGAAGTCCTCAATTAGCTTTGAAATCTCCCTAACACCCTCATCAACAAACTTAATATTGTTTAGATACTCCTTTGAATATGGTCTGTATGCGTGGCCATTTGTATCCAAGCCCAACAGGTGAAGGAAAAAAACATTTTTGTCCTGGCGTAGAGCTGCATTAAGAGTTGCATTGGTTTTAGCCTCAGCAAAGAGAGCCTTGACCCGGTCGAATACCCACATATCTAACTGTAGGGCGTCCTGAGAAAAGTCCTCAAATTCATGGCCATACGTATAAGCGTCCACACGGCCTGGTACAGCTCCCAACTGAAACATTGGTAATATATCCGGGCTGCCCCAGCTCCAAGTATGTCTACTTCTATTGAATACACTGTCAAAGTTGACCGGGTTTAGCTTCCATCCAGTAGTAACTGCAGAGACATCTTCGTAAAGACCAGCGATGAGAGCAACATGCCCAGGTCTCGACTCGGTGGGGACTCGTGTGTGGGACACGCCAAATGTGCCATGCTCGAGGACACGAGATCGTAGAAATGGTGCAAGATGTCGCGGCTCCAGGTCCGCTTCGTTTTGGGGGTAAGGTTCTGGGAAAGATTGGAATGCTTTATCCGCTCGTAAGCCATCACCTAGAAGATTTGAAGGTAATTAGAAATTAGGTTCGACAACATAACAGTTCTGGACCAAGATCATACCAACGAAAAGCACCAAACGCTGTGCTGGAGCTGGTACCCCCTCCGCCCTCTCCACGCGGAACTCTCGCATGCCCGACACGATCGGACTCACGAAATATATGTCGAATATCGAGAACATATAGACAAGATGGAAAGCCAATGCAATGGCTAAAAAGCCAAAGCGACTAACTCTAGTCATATTTAAAAGTAAATGGTATGTATGTGGCCACTGAAGATATCCGGTGGAAGCTGCACCAGACAACAGGTTCAGCTCAGGGAGACTCAATTGTCATTCCACATGAAAGATCTAAAGGAGTGACGCGTCCAGAAGGAGGACAAATGCATAGATAGTTGTTATTGAAGAGATATCTCGAGCTTCGCTGCTGCGCTGTACTAGTATACGGAATTTATTTTTGGCGTTATGGGCTTCGGACAAATAAGCATCTAACAAATAGGGGGTTTAGGGGACCAAAAACGTGCATTCAAAAGCTTAAATGAAAACAGCCCTTGTACGTGAGTTTTCCACTTCCATCCTGCTCTCAAAATTGTTACCTCTCTTTCAACATCCATAGAGTAGTACATACATCTATCTAGTGTTGATCAGGGCATATCATGACAGCCACGCATAACAAACTCTATGAAGGCTCTTGACTTATCGCCTATGTATTCTTTCGTACACAATATGTACTGCGCACAGAGAGCGTGACCTGGAACATGTTTTCTTGTAGTGATTATTGTGTTCCTTCAGTCACTTTATAGAAGCCTGAGCTGACTATACGCCTAATCTAGGTCTCAAGCTGTGGGTTTCCGGTCAAATAACTCGCACCAAGGCGTACTGCGAGTAATAGCAATGACTCTTAATCGTAACACAAGTATTTACCAAAATCAGAACTGGAATCATTACACTTCAGTAATATGTACATATTATGATTTCCTAGCCCAACATCATCGTACTCATGAAAGGTATCCTAGCTTGCCACAACCGTAAACTCCGCCCTACAAAACCTCCTGTCCAAAACTCCGGAACTCTTTCGCACCCTAACACAAAATCTTTAATTCTCGGTCAATGCCTTCACAACACGTGCATAGAACTTCGCAGCTTGCGGTCTTGGAAACGTTATCTCTTCTGTAAGATAGTCCGGAAGTAAATCAATCAAGTCCTTGTCCCTGCTCGGGTCGAGGAGAGGCACGTAGACACATTGAGCCTCGTCATAGCTGTCGGCAGTCTTTTCATTGGCAACGCATAGTTTGAAATGTAAAGCTAGTTATACGTTAGTACGCAGAAACCAAATTGCACAAACTAAGAAACTTACTGCCATTACGGCCAGTTTGAATGCAATCAAAGACGTCATCCTCGGACTCCCTTTTCACACTTCTGACAATCAAGCCTGACAAGTCGCTGTAAAGATCTTCCTTCAGCTGTGCAGCCTGGGCTACTTGAGCAGCCTCTGCGCTCCCGACCATGCGAATACCTCCGTTAGGCTTGACTGCGCTGCCAGGAACCTTTGTGTTCACACTTTCTACGGATGCTGCCGCTGATCGACTTGTCGCCAATTTGGTAGACAATGCCTTGTTTTCGTTCTGTGCTTCAGATAACGATGCCGCCATTTCAGATATCTTAGCTTGTAATTTGATCATCTCTGCGCTTTGCGATGCAACCTTCTTCTTTAACCCCTCAGCTTCTTTAGACAAAGCTTTTTCCGCGGCCACATCAGCTTTGAGCGATGCGATTAAGCCTTTCGTAACTATCAATAGTTAGCATTATCTAAAGATGAAGGTATGGCCAACCCACTCTTCTCCCTATCATCTGTCTGTTTTTTGAGTTTATCGAATTCACGTTCGGCGTGCGTTAACCCTATTTCTCGGAGATCGCGGTATTTGATATCCAGATTCTCGAATTTCTTGGTGATTTCGCCTAGCTTCCGCCGAAGAGCTGGATCACTCCTCTCAGTATCTGATGCACTTCCTGCCCTTCTTCGTTGAACCTGACCCTGGCGAGGTCTCGAATCTGACTGTTGACGGCTAACTAGTTGTGAAGTCCTCGAAATTGTTTGCTCAACATCATCATCACCGTGGTCAATATCCATGGGTGCTACAGCTTGCGTTTCTTGTATTTCCATCCCTTCGTCGACCGATGCATCAATCTGCGCCCTGGCATTCTTCTTGGCTGTGGTCTGGGTTTCTTGAATTTCCCACTTTGGTTCTGGGGCTAGGACTTTTCTCCTGCTCCTAGCAGTCTGCTTCGCAGGGGCCTGTGATTCTTGAATCTCCTTCTCCTGCTGTACCAGCAAATCCTTCTTAGCTTTCGTGTTCTGCTTCACGGGGCGCGATTGCGGTTGTGTTACCTTAGGCGCCTCGTCACCCTTCGTAGACTTCTTGGTAGCTTTTTCTTTCATAACTCCGTGCATCTTGGTCGGCTTTACATTCTGCTCCTTCGCAGCTACCACAGTTGTATTCAACTCATCGGCATCTCCCATAGTAATATCCTCGTCCTGCTCAAACTCGTCAACCTCTTCGGTATCATCGGCATTTTGTTGATTGGTCTTATCCGCTAAAGCCTTCCTCTTAGTCGTCTTTGCGGGAGCCTTTGCGGTCTTTGTTACGGCCTTGATTCTACCACTTGATCGACGCGCCTGAACTTTCACCGTTGCTACTTTCGTTACTTTAGCAGCATGGGCAGAAGCTTTTGGCCGTCCGCGTCCTTTTTTTACAGTCGCTATGTTTTCAATTGAAGAATCACCCTTAACGAATTGTCCATCCTCGGAGTCCGACTCTATAAGTCCACCCAATGTAGAGTGACTGACCTTGGTTCTCGGCATCGAAAGGGTATGAGTATGATGAAAATTGGTGGGTACGAATGTGGAACTCAAAATCGCGTTTGAGGAAAATGCGTAGTGTGGAAAAGGTGGTTGTGCAGTTGATATAAACTTCTATCGGTGATAATCGTAGACTTATTTCGTTATAACGCGCTTGATGCAAAACTCTGCAAGTTTGGCGCTGGAGTTGAACTGTCGGAACTGTTTGGGAGTGGGGAACGCGTACTTTGTACGGGGAGGTTCGCAATGTTTACTTTCAATTGTTGTTGTGTAGCCTTAATACCTTATTCGCAAGGCACCAGAAAAAGTATGATACATTGCCTAATGCCATTCATGAGCCACAAACTTGCCATGCGCCACAATCGTTATCCGGGTTCGGTTCCGCCTTTGCGCCTCCTAAATCGTCACCAAGTTTCCACCGAACATTTGACAGCAAGTTACTTTCCTGTCTTATAATTTTGACACGCCTACGCCCAGCTTACAACCGCTGCTATGGGAGACGGAGGCACAAGGAAGTATGGCTTTCTGCAGGACCTCTTGCTCCTCGTGGTCACGGTAAGTCCTCTCCAAACCTACCTTTTCCAAGTGGCCTCGATAGAACTCTCACTAACGACATGGTTTTTCCAGAGTTGTTCTATGTACTATATCGCGAAGAGTGTTGTAGATAGGATCCCACTAGGGAATGATCCCGAAAAAGAACAGCACGAGCAAGCGCGTGTCAAAGCAGCTGAGAATCTGCGAAGATTAGATCGGTCGAGGGGCGACGAATCAGACTCAGAAGATGATTCGGGAAGAGACCCAGACAAACCACGACGATCACGCAAAGAGGACTTGGTGTTGGATCAGTATGAAAGCCAAATCGCCATGGAGGTGGTAGCACCTGAAGATATACCTGTTGGTTTTGATGGTATTGTGCCACGCATCTATTGGTTGCTGTTGTCAGTACTGACCTCCTGCAGATATCGGAGGACTCGAAGACATCATTGAAGAACTGAAGGAATCCGTTATCTATCCCTTAACTATGCCTCACCTTTACTCACACTCCTCGACTCTATTGTCCGCTCCTTCGGGGGTACTGTTATATGGCCCTCCTGGCTGTGGAAAGACGATGCTTGCAAAGGCTCTAGCACATGAGAGTGGCGCTTGCTTCATCAACTTACATATATCTACGCTCACGGAAAAATGGTACGGTGACTCAAATAAGCTTGTTCGCGCCGTCTTTTCCCTAGCAAGAAAATTGCAGCCGAGTATTGTATTTATCGATGAAATCGACGCTGTACTTGGACAAAGACGGAGTGGAGAGCACGAGGCAAGTGGAATGGTGAAGGCTGAGTAAGTTTTCCTGTCTGGACGTCAGAATCCCAGTTTTGACAGTAACCAGATTCATGACACTGTGGGATGGACTTACGTCCTCTAATCAGGCGGGTTTACCAGCACGCATCATGGTGCTTGGTGCTACTAACAGAATGCAAGACATCGACGAAGCCATTTTGAGAAGAATGCCAAAGAAGTTTCCAGTCTCATTACCATCAAATTCGCAGCGACGACGGATTCTAAAACTCATTCTAAAGGACACAAAAACTGATCCAGATAATTTTGATATCGAGTATCTGACAAGGGTCATGGCAGGTATGTCAGGGAGTGATATCAAGGAAGCCTGCAGAGATGCAGCCATGGTTCCAGTGCGGGAATTCATCAAATCCCAAAGAGAATTGGGTGTCACCATGTCAGGTGTTAATGCAAGCGCTGTTCGTGGTGTTCGAACAGAGGATTTTTTTGGAAGGAAGGGAGGAGGACAGATTTTAAAGGACAACCACGAACGCCAATCTAGCAAGCTTGCAAGAAATCAAGCACAGCAAAAAATTACAGGGTCTAGCGATGAATACGAAGATGTAGATGATAGCGAGCCTTTGGCAGAACCTATGGACTAATGATTTTATCGGTTGGCTGGTGAATTGTATCATATGGATTGGAAGGCGTTTATAGGGGACGTGAGCGGTATAGAGATTACACAGCATGCAATGTCATAGCACGATTTTGTTTAAACTGCATTACTTCCTGCCTACCAAGCCTTTAACGGCCATGCAACTTAAGTACTGGTAACTCCACCAGAATTCGTTTCTACCGAATACCCGTCCTCTAGGCCTCGATTTTTCTAGCTGTTAAGGGAAAATCACATTTGTCCAATCTCCTCTTTCTCGTGTTTTGAGGCACTCTTGGGACTGAGTCTTGACAGACTTGCAAATGGTAATTACAAGGAATAAACTCCCATTATAGAGTATCAATGGCGAAGGCAGAAACATGGTTTTTTCTACTCGACGGTGGCTGGGTGAAGTATAACGAGGGCTGAGATATGTGGCTGAAATACGAGCCACAGGCGATGTGGCAGTGCAGCCCCTAATGCAAGCGAATCTCCTTCGGGTTTTTAGAATGCAGACAAAGTATATGAAAAGAACGCTAAAGATACCCAGATTTGCTTAAACAATCCCTTTTATGAAATTATAGTGGAAGCCTCGGAATTGCACGCAGAGTGGAAGGTCAGTATGATAAGCACACTTCAGGAATTCACCAAGTTTATACCTAGGTAACTGCCCTTTCAAATACAGCATGTAGCATTGGAAGGTGCCTTTGTCGACTTAAGAAGCAGCACATAGTGAGGCAACAGTACTAACACAAGTCATATCTTTCACGTCTCGAGAATTTCTTGCAAGCCACGTTGAGTGAGAAACAGAGCACTGAAAAGCACTCACCTTGACAGTTGCAGCTCATTTCATCGCTTCTTAGAGCGCAGAAAGCAAATGAAGATAGAATATAATTTGTTATTTGAGCTTTCATTGACCAACTACATACAAAAGCCTGTAAGGCAATTCTTAAAAGGAGACGTGATTATTCCTAAGGCTGGACGAGCATATATACTTGGACATATTCATGGCTATAAGTTGTTGAGTACCCCCTCTTAAGTTAAAAATTCAACCAAGTAATGTGGTCTGGAAGGACAATATCTTGGTATCCATACTTCCAAAGCCTGTTATTTTCATTATCATCAAACAGTTCTGTTCCTGCCTTTCTTCTAGGCCTTTCAACTTTGTCCCCACGATAATAATATGGGAGGAACAAGGGAGCAGCTTGTCTGGGCTACAAAATTGTCGAGCAAAAGGTGAAGTCGAAGCGTAAAACAAACTAATGATGATATATCACAAACTTTTTCTGTGAGAGAAAACGCAGTCCGAAGGTTCCTCGAGCGAAAACTATTCCGCCGCCGTCAAGGAAAGACACATTACACCGAAGAAGCATGAGAGAGCCATCAAACAACTAGGCCAAGAGAGCGCACAGAACGAAGTGGCTCATAACAACAGTGACAGAGCCATGCTACCGGTCCGCCCAATGATCCATCAAGAAACACTCTTAGGATCATATTCTCAAGCCGGCGAGATCCATTCTGACGGGGCTCTTAACACGATGCCAGCCGGCACGATGGGTGACGGTTATGATCCGATATACAACAAAAGTGGTCGTTATACAATGGATTTCGATAGCCATGGCAAAGGAGCCATGTAGCAAGATGGCACAGTAGTCGACGAAACTGCTCTAGGACAGCGAAGAGAATTTGAGGCAATAGAGCACCGCACCCAGTATGATCTCTCACTTGAGATACCCTACGAACAAGTCTCTCAGCCCCTGCTTTGGCTGGACGAAACTTCAGACGAAAACATCACTTCCACAGAAAGAAAGGGTCGTGAAGTACCAGCGAGAGGTTGGTATGGAGGTTGGTGAACGGACAAGCAACTTGTATGTGGTCTTACGAGCACCATACACATAACTGTGCTAACAGAATAGAATGGAGATTAACTAATGAATATCAGAATGGTAAAAGGATTCAAGTTCTTGGAAGGATAACAACAGGTAGAGAGTGTTGGTGTCATTATTGAGTCATTAGGTATTGTGTCAGGGGGAAAAAAAGGGATCCATGCATGCCTGAATTATGAGGGGTCAATCACGACATTTTTACCCCACGTTTGCAACACCGCGGCCCCCTAGTAATTGAGGTTGTGTGACTCGCCGATATGCGGACGATGGCTCAGGGACACGACGAGCTGAGGTGCTCTGTTAATTTCTTTTTTTTGTAGAAACTCTCACAAACACTTCATCCAATCTATAAATTATCAATTGAACGCACCCTCCCCTTACATAGACATTCTGAATATCAAGTTCTCACCGTCTACCACCTCAGCACGTCATCAGTCTTTTTACAACCCCGCCACCCTCAAATTCGATAGAAACTCCAAGGACGACAATGTCTACACCGCCAGGACCATCTCAAGGTCCTGGAGCTGGCAAAGCTATCAGCAAAGGGTTTGCACATATCGACCTCGATGGACACGATCTTCCGCCGTCCCCAGCACCTTCGAGCCCGCGGAATGGCAGGAAATACGCATTGGCGACTGAGCTAGTATATACAGACAGCAAGGACCAATATGGTGCCTCGAGTATTCCCATCTACCAATCTGCGACCTTCAAGCAAACTTCGGCAGGAGGAGGCAATGAGTACGACTACACACGCTCAGGCAATCCTACACGAACACACTTGGAACGACATCTAGCGAAGATTATGAATGCGACGAGGGCATTGGTGGTCGGGTCTGGAATGGGAGCTTTGGATGTCATCACGCGCGTTCTACGACCAGGAGATGAAGTCATAACGGGAGACGATTTGTATGGAGGTACCAACCGATTGTTGACATATATGGCTGCGAATCATGGCATCATCGTCCACCACGTCGATACGACTGAGCCCCAAAGAGTAAAGGAAGTAGTCTCCAGCAAAACTGCGATGGTGCTTCTCGAAAGTCCGACAAACCCTCTAATCAAAATTGTCGACATTCCATCCATTGCGAAAATGGTTCACGATTCCAACGCAAAAGCTTTAGTTGTGGTCGATAACACCATGCTCTCGCCGATGCTTTGTAACCCACTTGACCTCGGTGCAGATATCGTTTACGAGTCAGGAACAAAATATTTGTCCGGGCATCACGATATTATGGCAGGAGTGTTGGCTTTTAATGACCCCGCCATTGGAGATAAGATGTATTTTACAATCAACTCAACTGGTTGCGGTCTATCGCCTAATGACTCATTCCTGCTCATGAGAGGAATCAAGACGTTGGCCATCCGTATGGACAAGCAACAGGCAAATGCGCAGAGAATCGCCGAGTTTCTCGAGTCACATGGCTTCCGAGTACGATATCCAGGTCTCAAATCTCACCCTCAGTACGATTTGCACTGGTCCATGGCACGCGGCGCGGGCGCCGTTTTGTCTTTTGAAACTGGTGATGCCGTTCTTTCTGAAAGGATAGTTGAAGCAGCACGGCTCTGGGGTATTAGTGTCAGTTTTGGTTGTGTTAATAGTTTGATCAGTATGCCTTGCCAGATGAGTCATGCTAGCATTGATGCAAAGACAAGAAAAGAGAGGAAGATGCCTGAGGATATTATTAGACTTTGTGTTGGTATTGAGGATCCAGATGACTTGATTGATGATTTGAGCCGAGCAGTACGTTTCCCTGTCCAAAACTTCCTTCCCTTGTGCTAATATTACACAGCTTGTTCAAGCAGGAGCAGTCACTATTACTGCAGATGGATTCCACGCAACAGGATCTGCGCAAGCACTTGCCAATTGTGCCGATAGAAGTTTATGACGCCATATAACCTAGCTTTTCATGACAACGGCATGCTTTGAGGCGTTTAGCGAATTAGGTTTATGTTTCCAAACGGAAAATCAAGGGAGAGAAAAAGTGCAACTGTGTTCTCTAAGTAGCTATGAACAATAAGAGGTTAAAGATATGGGCTGAAATTAGTGCAATTCATATCGAATACTTAGGAGAAGTAGGCTGGCTTAACGTGTTTAGCAGATAGACATTACGAGCAAAGGCTAAAAATCCAGTAATGCCACTCAAGACTCAAAAAGCGAAGGATTTTGCAGGTATTCTATTCTGTACCTAATAAGTATAATTTGTGCTTTTTGCGTCCTGGGTAAGGTCAATTGAACTCTGCAGAACTACAGAATAAGCATTTCTTAGTGAGGGCAATACTACATTAATCATGTGCAGTCTATTAATCGAATCTTTCTCTGAATTTTATCATCGTCGCAGGAAATAAATGTTACCGCAACCCTAGAAATTATATAAAAGCTGTAACATTCGACTTCTCTTGACAACTCCGCTATCATTATTGTTCTTAACCAACCCTTTATCCTTTCCGAAGTCCAGTCCTCAGTGCTCATCCCACTTAGTCGACAGGACCTCCACTTCATACGACACTGATCCTGCATCACTTTATTTCTTCTCTGCTCTGTTCTTCAATCGTTCCACCTGCTCCCTCTTACCCTTGCGAGAATCTCTTCCAATTTACATCTTAGAGGACCCGGTCCCGTCTTGCTCAACATCTTTCCATCCAGTTCACACAAAGAAAAACAACCAGCCTCACCATGACTTCGCCTCCCTCCGTTCTTCAGCCACTCAATCTGCTCACTCACACTCTTCGGTTGTTCATCTGTTCTCTGTATGGCTTTAAACGCCTTCGCTGCTCGCCCTTACTGTAAACGCTTATTCGCTTCCGTTAGCTCTCTAAATTCCTGCCTCCTCTCTTCTTCCGCTCTTTTCTTCTCTATATCTTGAAATAGCTCTATTCTTGCCTTACTCCGTCCACCTCGTCATTGGCGTCATGGTGTCGCTTATAGTATATAGAAATCTATATCCCAGATATAGCATTGCAGTTGTGTAAATCTACCTCTTCCTTTTGATGCGACCTTTCCTGGTTGTACGGGCCTATGTGCGGTCATTGGCCCTCAGTGTATGATTTTTGAGTCATGGGCTGATATGGTATAGTTCTTGAATATTGTGATGCTGGACCTGAAATACTATTGTATGGACATATTTGGGGGAGTATTGTTGGTGTGTTGTTTTAAGATGTTGATGGTTGTAGATAAATCATCTATCTGGCTATCTTTTAGTAAAAGATTCTTTGGCCACTTAGAGTTACACCATAGGTATGTAGTTGAAGGAAGTCTTGCCCCCGCCTACCGATATCCTTCCTTTTAATTTGGAAGCTACAGAGTTGAAAATTCTACTTGGTACTAATCGAAGACT